>NCKU01000230.1:0-52567 GCA_003675995.1 Dinothrombium tinctorium
ACACGCCCAAACCATACGCACAAGCTGAATTTATCATTATTCGGTGCATCTCGAGAATGTATTTGTCGGGATGTTCTGGATTTAGGAGAACCGCTTTGATTTGGCTTAAATCGAATCCAGAAATAAGCGACAGTATGACCAACGGATGTCGCATGTTGGGAATGTAATTAACCGTCAGCGGATGTGGACGCAAGCCACCCATTTTGTAGCAGTTTTGAATCACCCCTCCGTGAACACACAGGAACACGATGTCGCAGTCGTAGCGAGCGAATATATCGATGTTCCTTTTAGTCGTGGTGCAACCGAGCTCTTTCATCCTTATTGAGTTCTTATCGCTCGGTGCCGCAACAAAAATTTGCTTCTGATTGATCTTTCCGTAGTTGATCAATCCCTGAACGATGCTCTCCGCTATTCTTCCCGCTCCGATGAAACCAATTTTCGCACTCGATAGCTCGATAACCCTATTCGTTTTGCTCTTCGATTTGCTCTTTTTCGACGACATTTTCAACGTTAATCAATCCAAAAACCGAGAAGAAACCGCTCAAATCTCGCAAAATTCGAAACGAAGATTCGAACGCCGAAAATAGTTGACCAACAATACTTTGCAACAATGGGGCTCGCGCTGTGCTAGAATTTTGAACGCACGAACGCGATTTTTCTCTCTTTCGCTGTAATCGCAGTATTTGTAACATCTTAACGCGTGAAAAGATCGAACACCGACAGCTTCTTTCATTCTTTTTGATTTAAGGATTCGTTTAACTACAGTCCATGACAAAAATATTTGCAAAAGTAGCTTTACGGAACCCCTTCTGCCATCTTTTGCCACTCATTCGCACTAAGAAATAACAGTCGTGAGCTAAAAAACGTGTATGATTCAGCTTACGGAACCTCTGCTGCCATCTAGTTTTTGAAATTTAAAATACTTTAGTTTGTCTTTGCATTAATAGATGGCAGCAGGGGTTCCTTAAACTGAATTAAACATTTTTTAGTTCATGACTGTAATTTTTAGTGTGAATGAGTGGCAACAGATGTCAGCAGGGGTTCCGTAAAGCTAATTTTGCAACTATTTTTGTTCAATACTGTAGTTAAATCAAATCAAGCGAACATTGTTGAATTAAGAAAGAATAAATGAATAAATTGAACAATTAATTTCTAAATGCAATTTCATTTATTAAGCTCTTATTTCTTTTGTATTCTCTTCAATATACTTCGCCATTTCTGCGAATTCGATCAAACCATCTTCATTTAAATCGAAATATTTCAATTGCATATCGACATGTTCTGAAAAAAAAGAGAAAAAGAAAATTTAGGTTAATTATGTTTTCTTTTAAAGACATTGTCTTATATCTTATCGATAAAGTTAAAGTTATAATCAGCAGAATGTGTACCTTCTAGTTTTTCTAGGTTTGTCAAGTGATCCACCTCTTTACTATACGACAACGAATGTTTAACTGCGTAAAGTAACTCGAGTCCATCGAGATATCCGTCGGTGTTGAAATCGTGCAATCGATGAAAATAAAAAGCCGCATCGATCGGTGAAATTTGGTTTTCTTCTTGTAAATCGATTATATTTTTGGTCTCTTCTAAAACATGGCTATTAGGAAAGTGAAAGAAAAAATGAAACATTATTCACAATATTTAAATTAGTTGGAGAAAAAAGTTTTACTTACTCTATATCGACTTTGACTTTTCCATAATAATTCCATAAGGGCTTGTGTTTGGCATCAGCCGGGCTTCGTTCTTTATCAGCGTGATCATGACTTGCAGTCCCGACTAACAATGCGAGAAAAAATGTGGCAAAAACATGATGTTTATTCATTTTTAAGTTTTTGTTCGAAAAACTAGCGATGATCACCACTTAAACAGTAACTTTGAATAAATGAAAACGTGCAATGTGCTTACTACACGTATTCACAATAAGTAACATTTGTTATTCAAATATAAAATATCAAAAACGTTTTCGTTTAAAAAATAAACGGAATGATTGCTTTTCGACGTTTCGGATATCTGTCACCAAATTTGTTGACATACCATCTGTGCGCTAATATTGAGCTTAACGTTTGACTGACTATCACCCATGAAAGCAGACCGTGCCAAGAGCTGTCACAGTTTGACATCAAGTAGAATGAAAAATAAATCATTATTTCCGAGACATATTGCGGAGACGATAAAAATTCAAACAATAAACCTTTAGGAATGAAATGCTCGTAACTTATGTTTACATTATCTGTAAAAGTCAAGGTGTTTTGTTATGGAAACACTGTGAAATATTGTGCTACTTACTTGCACCGTCTTTTCTCTTTCGTAAATTGCGAAGTGCTACAAAACTTCGATTTTGAATTAATGAACCGATCACATACAATGTAAAACCAATTGTGACAAGTGTATATGACACGTCGGCTAAATGTAGAAAATTTTTTTTACAAATTAACGCAAATATTTTAAATACGAACCTGGAATGGCATATCTAACAGGAACTAACAAATTTAAAAGAACAAGACCAAAACTTGCGTAAAAAGCATATCCCATTGCATAATGAAACACATTTATAGTTGAATGCGAGAAAATGTTTACAAATGCAACTTCGTAACCTCTACGACAGAAGTGAATTATAGCCAACGCATAAATGACGGCGATTAAATTCGGACTATTCGCTTGAAAAAAAAGAGATTCGATGAAGTAAATCAAAGAAGAAGAAACACGGAGTTACCTTTTGAATAAGACGCTTTACGACCGAATAAAATGTCGAGAAGAGTTCGCAGCGTTGTGCACCTTTCTTGAACAAATAAAAACCAGAATAATTTAAATAATAACGAGTGATAAATTAAAGCGAATACGTAAAAATGAAGAAACCAACTGCGATAAAAGTGACTTTAGTTTTTGTTTATACAAGATTTGCGGCTATTACCTCTTCGGTACCTGTGTATTTTCGAATCGAATTATCGAAGAAATGATATCTCGTAAATTAAATTCGTACAATTGATTCAGTTGTGGACCACTTGTATTTGAAAACTTGCCGAACAAAAAGAGATTAACAATTTTGCGAGGAACGAAATGTGGAAAGAAGATGACGAGTATTCCCAAAATCGCGACGAATGCTGAGAGCGAAAACCAAACGATTGAAAATAGATTGATGATAACCATAGCGTAAAACCGACATTAAATGGCCAGCGAAGAAAATTAACGCGAAATGATCGATTTATTTGCGTTAAAGTCGTAAAAGAAAAATGCTTCAATTTACATTTACAAATGAAGCGATCGATTGAGTTAAAATAAATAAACAGAACTCGAGAAAATTAAATAAAAATTGTTCGCAAATTAGTGACGCGTTCGAATGCGAAATGATTAAATTTTAAAATGATTTCTAATTTAATTTGAGAGAAAAAAAGCGAAAAAATGGAAACTTTTTCGAATTTATTTTTCGAAAATTGTGTCAAACTTTTTTCGCGAAACGCGGCGTGTTCATCTGCACAGGGATCGTTTGCTCGTTTCGTCTTTAAAATTCAAATTTTCACATTTTTCAAATTTTAAGGCATAATCGTAAAAAAATATTTTTTATTATTAACGGGTACAGAAAAACAATTTTTTTACATAGGAAAGCGTACTTTGCTGCGTATCATAAAACGTCATAATGAACATGCTCAATTTTAACTTATTTTCACAAAAACCAAAATTTTTAATGTAATATTTTTTACGTTAATGCTAAAGAGTTCAAACACGACAAGAGTTAAAATTATTGGAATATGTGCAAAAATGAATTTTCGGTGTTGTAGGGTTTTCACAGCTGTAAAAAATTATTAAAAAGATAGCAAAGAGAGCAAAAAAAAGTAATTCGTCGAAATGAGTGAGTTCAAATTAAAAAACAGATTAAAATGCAAGAGAGTTGCACGAGTGAAAGTACGTACGAATACATTAACATAGTTTCTTGAACAGTTGAACATAAAATATAATCTAATAGTGAGAGGAACAAAAACATTTTTTCATAAGCTCTGATGCCGAAAAATATTTCGCTATGTTCAAAGTTAACATTTGGGTCATGAATTTTGGTGCTGAGAAGTACTCAAATTTTTTGAATTAAAATTGCTGAAAAAATATGAAAATTAATGTAAAATTTTATGGTGTACATTGTTGCCACAACATCATTCATAACAGTAGTCACAGTACAACGAGTTACACACTTAAATCTTCGTACTTTGCGCTTTGAAACTGCAGCAAAGCATGACCAACTCGGCTATCGCTTACGAGATAGCAATAATTGTACACAAAAACACTGTCCTCAATGCAATTTGAGAGCATTTCGCCAAACACTCGCGTGTTCGCAACTTTAATCGTCGTTTCGCTTTCAAAGAGCTCGGCATAACCGCTTGCCCCAAATTACCGTGCCTAACCGATACTCGCAAGAGTTTTCTCATTGCTTTTTTAGTATTTTGTAAAGCTCATTAATTTGTGTGCTCTTTTCGCATTTTGTATTTGTGTATTTTGTAAATAATAAAGTCACGATTTTAACCATAAAATCCGTTGCGCATCAACCGAACGTGAATTATTGTTACGTTAAGGCCCTAGTCGTCAGAATTTTGTACAAAATTTAAAAGACATATTATTGAATACTTAAAAATTAAATCGTAGAATAAGATAGTTTTTGATATTGATTCAAGAGATACTAAATATTTACTCATAAAGCATATGTAAAATTAATAATAGAAAATGATCTTATTTTGTTTAGAAGCCAAGAGTGAGAAATTAAATTTCCCACATCTTTCTGTATTATCGGGTACTTAAGTAATCATGTAATTTCTTTTCGTATCTTAAAGAAATAAAAAGATTTTGTGAAAAATATAAATAAAATGTTGTAGAAATTATAGGAAGCAATATTATAATGTAATTGTATTCAATTACTTAAAAATTTTACTTTTACGAAATCTCAATTTTGTATTTTTTCGATGTAGCTTTTCATAAAAACAATAAAAATCATAGTTCATGACTCCTACAACAACAAATGTAGTGTTTTTTTCCATTTGGAATGAATGTTTATTTGCCGTCCGACTCAAATTTTGTTAAATATTTGCATCTGCATGATTGAATGTTCGATGTTTAAATCGAATTTTATATATAAAATATTGTCATAATATTCATTTTTGCATTACTGAAAAGAAAGACAAAAATTTTTTTAAAAAGATAAGATATTAGATTTAAATAGAAGTTTTAAACACTGCAACTAGCGAGAAAGGAACAGTGGCGCATTATGCAGCGCGTGGAATGCGCGTACTGCATAGGTGAGAATCCGAGCCCGAAGGGCGAGGGTTCGAACCTAATAGGATTCTTAAATAGAATAAAAATTTTTGCACTCATGAAAATCAGAAATTTGAAAAACTGGCAAAAAATTTTTCTCTTCTGTCTGGATTTGAACTCGAGCCTTAGAAATATGTTTGCTCTACGCTCGATACCACTGAGCCACTGTGCTTATCTTAAAGTTTAGTGTTTAAAATTTCTATTTAAATTTAATATCTTATCTTTTTAAACAATTTTTTATCTTTCATCTTTGATTTTCTCGAGTAAATCAAAGTGTTAGCACCTAATATTGGAGCTTCATTTTATAAGCATTAGATACTATCAACGTATAAGTTTCAAAATAGTTTCAATTTATCAAGTAAATAGCTTCCCTTGTCAGAATATAGCAAATTATCTAGCGACAATAAATCATTGCTTTATTATGCTTCCATTCATTGCTAAAAGTTGGCATCAGATGTTCGCTAAAAAGACAAAAATTTTTCATTAAACTTTAAATTTTAAAACTGAAAACTTTATAAGTTTTTGACAGAAACAATTTTTTAATTTATTATCATTATTTTTAAGGTGACTATTTAAATTGAAGTTAAATTAGAATCTATTTAAACATTACACTTCGAAGGTGTTTTAACCATTCATTTACTCAGAAATATTAAATAAAAAAAAAAAACAAATCATTGATCTTATACATAAACAATTTTAAGATCTCAAATGAAAATAAGATTCAGGTTTAAGAAAAGTGCGTTAAATTTTTGAGAAAAATAAAAGAAAACAAATCTAGATTAATGCTGACCTTATGCAATTTATCACAAAAAGGTAAACGTCTTACTATATAGTTCTACAAAAAAAACCAAATAGTTGAGGTTAAAAAAAGAAGCTAATTGTAAATGACTAGAAGTTTAGAAACATCTATTCAAAAAGAAAAAATCGTTAAGTTGAATACAATTGCGAAATATTTGTGCGAGTTGTGAATCTTTTTTAATTTCATTTATTGGTGCATAACTGGTTTTTCGTTTATGATTGCCTCTTGCCATTTTATACGGCAGTCGTTCTCATTCGTTGCATTTGGAAATTTCATAAAATACCCAACTATAAAATTGAAAATATTAGTAAACATATTACAAAAAATAATAATAAATACTTTTCTAAGAATGATGGTACATAGGCGGAATGGCGACTAAATTTCACTTTTACGGGCAGTTCGGTTAATAACTTTTCAAATGTTTCCAATGCTTTTATAGAGCCAGCACCTGTTGCCTAAAGAATTAGCATTGAATGTATATTCCGGTTTAGGTATAAAAAAAACACATCTTACGTGATTTAAATATTTGCCATCATCTCGTAAACATCGCAAAGATAAGTTCAAAATCTTTTTTACAAAATCCCATAGATGCTTTGATGCATCGGCAGTGGTCGAAATAGGAATATCAGTTAAATCATTGAAAATAACATCGAACTTCCGATTTTCGGCAGCAAACTCTTCTAAGTATTTAACGCAATCCCCAATTATTATCTCATAATTGTCGCTTTTTAAAGTATCGAGAACTTGTCCGCACGAAGCCCGTAAGTGTTCTCTACAAGACTCAATGACCATTTCGTCGATATCGACCATCAAAACAAATTTCGGCTTTTCTTTGAGCAATTCGTGCAGAAGAGCACCATCGCCACCACCAAGAATCAAAACTTCTTTGCCTTCGTAGCATATCTCACCGTATTTCATCAACGAATGAGTGTATGCAATATCACTATCAGCTAAATTTTGCAGATCGTCAAGTAGTAAAGCATTTCCGAGCGTTTTAGAATGAAGAATACGAATGTGTTGAAACGATGAACGCTTATTGAACAATATCTTCTCGAAGTCGTACTCAAGTACCCGTTCGTCGGAAGAGCTGAAATAGTTTGGAACAGCGAGTCCGCGTTTTAATACCGGAATCTTTTCGACTTCAATTCCGAGCGCATCCGACAATTGACGACGCAATTTGTCCATTGTATTGTTACTTAAACTGATCGCTTCCAAACCTCGCAAATCATTCGCTTCCAAAGTGTTACAGTCTGCCGGTATCAATGGTTCGCACGAATCGATGTTAATCGAAACGAAGTTCTGATTTCTGTGTAGACGAATGGTCACCGTCAAAGAAGTATTCACGGTGTTCTCCGCGTTCGACGAGAGTACACATAACAAACCATTACCGACCGGTATATCAAATTCACTGTTCAAAGCGAACATAGAGCGAAGTGTACGTTTGACCGTTTCTACGCTAGAGTCGAGCGAATGCGAATTCGGTAAAAAATCGCCATCGATTGACATCAAACAAGTGAACGCTTTGTGTTCGGACATTGTTCGGTCGCGTTGCGGTTTCGCTTTTCGACGCAATGTTCGCTTTGAATTTCGGACGAAAAATACAAAAACGGCGGCAATCGATCGCAGAGAAACACGCTTTCAGCCAATAGCTGCACTTCCGCCGTTCGCCGCCGCCGTTCGCGACGGCGGCGTGCTTTCCTCCTCAAAACGGCTGATTTTTAAAAAATTTCGCAACTTTTTTAATTTTTTCGCAATTTTTTAAAAAATCAGATATTTTCAGCAAACGAAAGCTTCTTGTTTCTTTCCGTGTTACACAAATAGACGATTTACATTCTTTTATTTTGCGTTTCAATGTGCGATAAAATTAAACGAAAAATTGCGTCACTGTTACCGAGTACCAAAAACAGTGACAATGAAAAGTTATTCTAAACAATGCGTTGAGACGATTAAATTTAGATTTTAAGATATTCTCTTGTGCACACATTTCTTTTCTTTCTGAATTTCACATTTGAAATTCTTTCGAATTCTATTTTTGTTTATCGATCGAATTGTGCGTTAAATATAAAGCGAGCAATAAACGAGTGATAGTGCGAGTGAAAGTAATTAAACAAATTTTATTTAATATCAATTTCCTTTCCTTACTAAATTTATCGTTCAGATTTCGCGAGTTTTACGCTAATAAAAAAGAAATCTATCTAGAAAAAAAAGTTTTTTCTCTCTCCCGTCGAGAGTAAGTATAACAAAATTTGTGCGCACGTGAACGCGTCGAGTAATAAAATCTGCTTTTCTTATACAATTTCGACATCTAACACCGACAACATTCTTTGCGTCTTTTCCTTTTTTAAAGTTCACCTCAAAAATAATAAAGAATTCTCGTTCGTTTTGCATTTCAATGAATGTAAATCAACAGCGAGCTGAAATGTTGATTGAAACTGTTCGCTTTATTGAATTTTCTCTCTCCTCTCCAACAAGAAAAACATTATGCGCAAATTTTTTTCAAAATGTTTTTCGTTTTCGACGGCTCGTCTCACTGCTGTCATTTGATTATTTTTACTGTTTCACTCTTTTTTTATCGATTTCAAAAACTTTGCACAACTTTTGTGCTCATTTTTAAGATTTCAATTGCAAAAAAAAAGTTACTCATGCTCCGCAAACTAAAATTGCAAATCGATTTGTTGACAATTTGTAGTTTAATCGAATTTCGTRGTGAAACTTGATATTGAAATGCAATTTAGCTTCAGCAGCGCGCAAAATAATTCAAACAACCGTGCAACGAGATCGTATAGTGTGCAAAGAATGATTGATTCGGACCTTGTCCTAAATAAGACCCGCTGCTGCTGCTGCTGCTTACACTTGATACTGCTGCGAATTGAACACATTAGCTTTGCGATTATCGTTTTTCTTTTTTAAATGCAAGCAATTAACTTTTTTTGCTGTAAATCGATGTTTTTCACGCTAGAGAAGAAGAAAACAAAATTGATTTTATGAGCAACAAAACACTGCACACAATCAATTTTTTGAGATTGTTTTCGATCCTTTTTAAAAAGAAAACAAAAACAAGAATTTAACAAAAATGCTAAAAAAAACGATAAAAAGGCTCGTTTCGTATCTTTGCTTTACAAAGAGATGATCATTGGAAATGCAAATTCAGCGACAAATTCTTTGACAGCAATTCATTTCATCGCTTCGCTTCACTCTATCATCAAGAGCAAATGCAATGAGCTCTCTGTTACATTTTTTTCGACTCATTTTTGTGAAAATCATTTTTTTGTAGTTCAAAAAAAGTTTTTTTTTTTCATTTTAAACAACTCAAAATTGATTTTTGTGGTTTCGAGCGAAAAGAAAAAAATTTGTTCAATAATTTGTTCTGACAATAGTTTTGTTCATAATGAAATACGTAGATGAATAAAAATAAATAAAAAAAAATTTGCATATATTTTGTTACAAAACATCAATTTTACACGTATCATAGCGTATAACTTTTAGTAAATGATGATTCGATGAAAAATGCAAATGTATCACAGTGTGCATATTATACATCAAAAGAGTTTTTCTCTTTTTCACATAGTCTGACTTCACTGACAATATTCGTGTCAAAAAAAGACAAGGAATCACTTTTATGTTTGTGATCAATATTAATGCAGCGATGTTATGTATATGTGTGAACAATTCATGTTTTTAATGCTACGTATGCGTTTTCTAGTTGAATTTTACCTTGGCATTTTAAGAGAAATGCAAAGATTTTTTTTTCCTGTGACGAATTCAAAATTTAGTAAATCGAAAAAAGCTGATGATGAGTTTTCGCAAAAGCGTATCTAAGTTTAAATTTACGAAACTCTTATTAATGCCAATATATGATCGTAATACAAATTTGCTGAAATTAGTATTTAGTACGCATTCATCTGTGTCCAATGTGCTTAATTATTAACTCGCAGCAATTACATGTTTTATTTAATCGCTCATGAAACTATTTTTTATTTTCTCTTATAGATCAATATTTTCGCGGATATTGTGCGAAATAGAAATCGAAATGATTACGAATGAAAATTTTATTTGAAACGAAACGCTTTTTTGATGATTAAATCGATTTGATAAGATTTTTTTAGTATAGAAGAAAAAACTTATCTGGCTTGTCAATTTTTAATCATCACGCTTTTAGGCACCACTTTAATCTACTTTAACTAAATTGCAAAAAAAGATTTTTTCAACGAAAAAAAAATTATTTTCAAACCTTTTTTAAGCTTCAACGCTATAAAGTTTCAGATCACGAAAAGATTTGATCTAAGAGCTAGAATTTGTTTTCGCATCTCTGATGCTGATATTAAATGAGTTTTGCCGATTCTCATTGCGCAACTAAAGCCATTCTTTTAGATCAAATTTCTTATCTTTCTGACATTTTTTTATTCTTTAGATTAAATTATTTTATAGCTTTTATTGATATTTTTAGCTCTATTTTTATATTTTATTAAAATTTTTTGTAAGTAAAAATGTTAACTTTGCAATTAAAAATTTCAGATTTTTAAAAAGTTAATTTAAAAAGTTAAACGTTAATTAACAAGCTGTGTAAATGTTTAAAAAACTTTTAAAGGTTATTAAAAAATAATTAAATCAAAAATTAATACTTCAACTGATGAAAAAAAAAATTCAAAAAAGTTCTCTAGTTTAAAAAATTTGGAGAAAGTAAAATAAAATAAAAATAAAATAAAACTTGTTTGGACAGAATTTGACATTTTTGAATTATTTTAAAAAGCTTGTAAAATAACGAAATTCAATTTCTATTATGTAGTAACAAAAAAAAGTTAAATTTTATTCAAACTTGATCGAAACACTGCACTCGAAAAGAAGTGATAAACATTGAGATTTACTATTCAGATTGTCATTTTAACAAAAGAACTCGATTAAGTTTTGTATATTGTAGAAGAAGCAAGCAAGCAAACAAACGCGATTGTGTGTTGAAAACGTTGTTTTGTCTAAGCGAACGATTTATATGAGAGAATAGAGCGAATAGAACTTACAAAGAAAAGAAAATCGAATCGATAAATTTTGAAATTGGCAGAATGAACGTACAGCAAACGTATGGTAAAAGTGCTTCGCTTACAAATTGTGTTATGCACATAAATATGAATTATGTTTATTATTTTTTTTTCTTTGCTTTTGTTGTGCACAGAAAACGCAATTTCTTGAATTTTTGAAAACGCAAACAAAAGCACGGTAACGAAGAAAAATGGCATCACAAAACGATTTATTTTTCAATATTTTTCTTCATTTTTTTTTTTCTTATCCACGGAAGAAAAAAACTCAAACTCAAAAACTAAACCACGTGAATGTTTTATCCGATTCGCAAATCAAATTAAATTTGAATGAAAAGTTCGCATTTGAAAAATAAATCTTCAACTCTTTTGCTATACTTTAATTTAATTTTCTAATAGTTTACTAAATCAAATATTTATCAACCTTTCACAACTTACGCAATTTTACTTCTTATAATTAATTAAAAATCTTTCTCTTAAAAATTTCAATCATCATAGCAGAATTTTAAAAAGTTAGAAATAGCAAAATCATATTCTCGTAATAAACGATTCTTTGCTGGATCGCGTAATTTATTTATTTATTTTATTTTTTTTTTGTTTTTTGAAAATACTTTAACGACATTGGGTTTTCTTTGATAAATTGTTCATGTCAAAATTGTTCAACACTAAGTTAATTAATTTTAAAAGCTTTAAGTTCTCCAAGAAAATTGCTTAAAAGTTCATAGGTCAATTCTATTTTTCTCAACAACGTAATTGTGAGCAAACAAGCTTCTTTTTTGTATTCACTATGTTATACGTATTTGTAATTTTTATTATTCTTTGTCACGTCAATGTAATTTATCGAAGAGATGAGCGAGTTTCAAGTTTCAAGTTTCTTTTTTCATCTTGAGAACGACAAAAGTGAATTTACTTCGCTCTTAATTAGTTTGTTTTCCAAGAAAAATTGAATCACACAATGAAATTTTTTTCTTTAACAAGTTTTTTATTTTATAATAAGTGTTCCAAGAGAGCGAAACAAATTTCGCGCTAGTTAATTGAGAAAATTTTCGTTATTTTTCTGACATTTTCTGCGTTTGCTTAATTCATTTCAAACATTTTAAAAATGAAAAACTCAATTTGAATACAACGATGATTATTTTTGATTTTTTTTTTAAATTTGTTTAAAAGCGAAGATATGTAAATATTGCACATTCGCTGGGTTAAATTTACTTTGCAAATGTTTGAAATAACTAATAATAGCTTGATAAAAATAATTCGCCATTACTCTTTTCTCTTCGCAAGCTACATTACACTGTGCTCAGCTTTTTAAAAAAGCTCTTGAAATAATCGATGTGAAGAGTTAAGAAAAATAAAATTTTTCAACTATTAACTTTGTTGGAAAAAAAATTTCTTTACGAAAAGCTTTTTTATTTATTTTTCTCATTTGCATTTTAGTGAAATGAAAAGAGATGATAAATAAAAATTATTTAGCGTAATACGCTCTAATCATTATACATATTGCGTTCTTTAATCAATAATTTATCAAAACGAACTTTTATAATTAGCACGAGAAAATTATTTCGAGTTGTATGTATTAAAATTTCACTTATCAAGTGCTAAAATCTGCTCATTAAATAATGTGAAACTAATGAAATCTACAACATTTCATATTTCAATCTCTTTCATCTCGAATTATTAATATTTTAGAGTGTTGAAATATTTTCGTTCAAAGTTATGAGAGCTTAAGACAACTTTAATATGTAGCAATTGAAGAGAAAGAAAAATATTAAACCTTTTTGATCTTTTTTTCCGTTTTTTAATTTTGCCTCATATTCAAATGTATTATCTATGCAAGTTCATTCGCCCCTATTATTTTATATCTAATGGAAAGGCACATGCAATTCGATCAATACTTTTGTTTATTTCATATTTAATGAACACTGAAAAAAAAGATTCTCTTTGTCTGATCGAATCAGTTTATTAAATTTCTCTGTTTTCTATCTAAATGATGTGCTCTTAAATTGAATATTGAGAGTATTTCTTCTTTTATCAAATTGAATCTATAAATAATTCAATAAGAATACAAATTAAATCAACTGAAAGTATAGATAACAAACTTTATTTTTTTTTTAGTATGACTGAACTTGTTTTCATCAAATTTTCACTTAAAATCGCCGATTATGTTTCAAATTTAAGCCGATTAAATGCTTGTCTTTATGCTATTTTATCTAGAAACACACACACAATTATTTTTTTTCTAACAAGTATTTGTTGATTCCACTTGGAGATCAAGTTAGAAATTTATAAAATTAAATTTTATGTTTATATATTTAATTTATGAAATTTAATCTTATCAAAATTGTAATAAATTCGTTATTTTTAAGTTTTGCTCAAAAGCGTAGTAAAAATATTAAAAGTTTTTGCCTTAAACAATAACAAAGAGATAAGATTACGCCAATCAAATCGTAATTATAGAGGCAAGAAAAAACGTTCACGAACGAACATGCATCTTAGCTTACCTTTCTATTTACTTTATTCACTGTTCAATCATTTCCAGGTGCTTTCGTATATTATTATGTTTGCTTCACTTTTTCGTTCATTTTCGCCTTAATTTAGTAATGTTCTACTTTGATCATCGACTAAAACGCGAAGAAACATTATTATTATTATTTTATTAAATGTAACGCGAAACAAAAATCAAAAGAATTGCAATTTGTTTCGTACAAATCATAAATAATTCGTTTAATAATTCATGTTCGCAAATTAACTGCTTACAGTTGCTTCAAATATATCATCTAGCGAGAAACGAAGAAAAGATTAAAAATAATTTTAACTTACCAGCACAGCTTAGCAACAGACATAAAATAAAAATTTTCAGATCGATACATTTTGAAATTGCGATTAAAAGCAAGTGGAAAGTTATACAGGCGATTAACTTTCGAGTGAAAATTCAAGATGAGAATTTTTTCCAATACTAGCGAAATAATATAAAAATAAAAATTTTTTGAGATTGAAATTTTTAATTCGCTTAAAAATACTTTTATACAACGTTTTCATTTTGTTTTGTTTTTTTTTCGATAAAAATTAATTTTTTTCTGCTTTTTTCTGTTTCAATATTTTACATTTACATTTAATTACGTGTGTATTTGATTGCACAGCTATACATTAATTAAGATCAAAAAGCGAGAAAAAAGAAAATGTGTGTGACTATGTTGAGTATGTGACTATGTGAATATGTGTTTCATTTTCTTTTCGCACGAAACATGTGAAATTAACTATTAAAACTGTCAAACAGAGATATCATTTCATCAAATTTTCTGTTTTAAACGCTATTAACACTCTTTTTACATATTTTTTTAAATCTCGTAAGAAAACCTTGATTCAAAGCGTTTTTTCGTTTATTTCTTCATTAATAAAAATTTCATCGCTATTCTTTAGAACAAGAATATTTCTATGTATTTATAATATTGTTTATCACTTTTCATCTTTTAATCAACTTTGTTCGCAATCATCGCTCGGATCGCAATTAAACACCGATGCTATCATCATAAGCAGTGTTTCTGTATATTCGCAATCAATTTAACATTCGATATCCGACCATTTGCCATCGCTTAACTTAATACTCCATAAATTCGTAATGAGATTCTTCTTTTTTTCGGTGAAAGAAGCCATAAAATAATAACAACGCGATGGTACAATTAATTTTGTTTTTTCTTATGATTAGATAACTTTTTTCAAATGAAAAAAAGTTTTCCAAACAAAGAATTTATTATTTCGAGAAACTAATCGCTTGTCGGATTACGAATGTTCGATTCATATTGTAAAGCTAAAAATTAATTTAGTGATTTTAATGATTCAAAAGAGAGAGAAGATATTATTATTATCGTCATAATTAAATGAGATGGGTGTGATTTTAAGAAAAGAAAAAGAAAGAAAGCACTTTTATTATTTTTTGCTAGCACTGTCCTCTTCACTATTTTTTTTTCAAAAATTCGATCGCTTGATCAAGGTTTTTTGCTTTCTTTAGCTCATATTGTATAAAATATTTATATAATTTTAAGCTATAATTAGAGATTATTTTAGTAACATTCATTTCGATTATTTTTTTCTCTCTCTCTCTCTCTCTCTCTTTTTCTCTTTGCTTCTTTTGAATCCAAAAATAATCACTGTTTACAATTTTTTTTGCTTTATATATATGTATAAGGTGTTTTTTTATTATACTTAATAAGATAAATATTATTTGTGATTGAATAAAGCTTTAGGTAAATAATGTTTTACTTCTTCTTTTTCTTTTTGCTTCGAATGTTCATTATGTGGTAAAATTATTATTTTTCTTCTACATCATTTCATCTGTTTTATATTATTTCTCTTTTAAAAAACACTTTACAAACGCGAAGAAAAAAAGAGAAAATAATTTTTTTAATCATAATAAATTAAAAATTTAAATTTTGAAATTTTGTTTTTTTAAACAATTTTTTAAATTTTTTTGTTTGTTTATGCACATATTTTATTCTATTCTTTATCGAAGTTTTTTGGATTTTAAAAGATTAGAGATTAAACGATTTTAAACGATGCGTATAGGTTTGAATTTAAACTTTTCATTTTTGTATAACAATTCATAATTATAATTCTCTCGATAGATGTTTTTTTGATTTAAATTTTAGTTGTTTTTTTCCAAAGCAGCAGAGCGAAATGTTTCAAATAGAGAAATGAGTGAAAGTTAAATAGTGATTTGTATAGTCTATATTATCCACCATAAAATGTTATTATCACGTTTTTTAATAACTAATTTTTTTTTCGTTTTCTCATCAATGAAAAGCAATTTTATATTTTGTTTTTTTTCTCCACCGAAAGGTAAGAAAAAAATGAATAAATATTTGAAATTGCTCGGACAAGAAAATTTTTTCTTCTTCCTCCTCTCAATGTTTTGTACCTTTCGCATTTTTACAATTTTTTAATATTTCATCTGTAGTTTTAGATTTGTTTGCTTTGAATGACATTCGTTTCTTTTTAGCACTCATTGTTGCATATTGAACGCCCTAACGAATTGGCCGATTTTTGTTTGTTTGTTTATCTTCGTAAATGATTTTTACCCGTTTTCATTTGTTTTTTCTTTCTTTCTCTAAATTTGAATTTTGTAGTTTGTTATGTTTTGTGTTTTGGTAAATTTTGTTTGGAAATTATTTTTCTCTTCTTCTTTTTCCATCGTCGCTTACATCAAAACACATTTTCCTTTTAACTTCTCTTTACGAATCTGCGATCGCGATTTCTTCAAATCCAAATTAAGCGACATATTACGACTTTTGTCCAAGGATAAAAGCTCCTGTAAAAAAGATATTTTAACTATAAACACATATGAAAAAAAAGAATTTCGTAACTATTCATCTCATTTATGTTAACATTTTCAGCTCTATCTCTGTCTCACTTCGAGTAATTGACAGTCGAACAAAAAATGCTCTGTAAACAGTTTGGCCACTGTTTGCCAAAAGCATAAATATATGACCGCATTTGTATTTATTGCATTTGTGTGTGTGCGTGTGTGTGTGTGTGTTACGTTAGCAACAATTATTTATTATTTTCACCGCAACCGCAATAATCGTAAAGTTTGTCGAAATTGTTTTTTTCTTCTTTGTTATGAAAATACGTCATTGATGCGTTTCAAAAATAGTATCCGCTGTGCTTGTGCAAAATTACTGCCTCTCTATGTATAGAACGAGGTAATTCATATTACACTGCTTGTTATATATATAAACTTTGAACAGCGTAATAAATTTCGATCTGATTTAAAAGCTTACGTATGCTCTCGCGCTCGATCTCTCGCTCTCTCGCACTGGATGCGGCAATTTCACTTAATGTTTGAACGTAACTTTCGCTCTATTTTTTCTCCTCTGTGAAAGTGATGAAAAAATAAAAATGCTTCTAGCCATTTAAATCGATACACGCGGCTCAAATCGATTTCTACTGCAAACACTCGTCTACTTTTGTTTGGTTTCATTTTCACACTATTTTCAAAAAGAAGAAGAAGAAAAAAAGCTAATTAAGCATTTGGAGCGCTTTTTTCAAAACAGAAAACAATGTCGGCTCTACGCGCGCTGTCACAGTTCGCCTGTGTGAAAACTTAATCGCAGTGTGAAGTTAATTAAACTACGTTATTTTTCTACAGTGAAAATTGCATTGTTTTAGTCAATATAGAGGAGGAGGAAAAGCGAAACTTTGCATTGAAGTAGTGTAATGTATTGCTAATGCGCTATTTAAAGCCTTTCATCTCACTTGTTATATTTCGTTTTATTTATTTCCGAAACTAACAATTGATGGTTTCACTTTTGTATTTAAAAAAAGTTTTATAAACTTTGAAGCTATTTTAATTAGTTTTCAGCAGTAACAAATTTTTTTTTTTAATTATTTGCAAAGCCATAGTTTCTTTACGATTAGCAAAAATTTTTCATCGAACATCGTTTTATTTATCGCAAATTTTGTTATACCCTAATTATAGGGTGTTTCATAGTGAGCGCACACACACACACACACAGAGAGAGAGAGAGAGAGAGAGAGAGAGAGAGAGAGAGAGAACGAGCGAGGAGAGCAAAGAAGTCGTCAATCGATAAAAGTTGTGCTGCTCTTTGCTCGACGCCTACACGCAGTTATATGTTATGTGAAATGCGTTTGTCGAGTTAAGTTTTCTCGACGCATTTTATGTTCTTTTGAACAAACATTTCCTTTTCGTTGATCTTTGTACAAAGTTAAATCAATTAAAATCGACCGACCATCTATTTAGGTATTCTCACGTTTGCAGCATGAGCAGAAAGAGGTAGCGCAGAAAAAGCGAAATCGTGGCTAATCTACCGCTGGATTTTAGTTCGCTTTTCGATTATCAAATTTTTCATATCGATTGCATTTGCAAACTTTTAATCGATTGATCTCTGCGCGCAATAATAGTGCGGAAAATAGAATTTCATTCTCTCTAACTCACCTGAAACGCTTCTTTCACATTGTGATTGGTTTTAGCTGATGTCTCCATAAAACCACAGCCTTTAAATACTTTGCTCACAATATCTTGTGCGTAGTCGGTTTTCACTTCACGCATACTTTCTTCATCACATTTATTTCCGACCAAAATAATTGGAATGCTTTCTTCATTACCTGCGAGAGAATTTATCTTTGCTATAGAAAATTCTTTTCTTTTCTTTCCAAAACAATTGAATTGATTTTTAAAATGCAAAAATGAGGTGAAAACAAAGAGAAAAGCAAAAGCGCTCACCTTTTACTTCTAAAATTAGTCTGTAAATGGGTAAAACTTCTTCGAGACTTTGCTTCGAAGTGATACTGAAGAGAAAGAATGGAAAATGCAAATGAAAAAAAAATTTGTTCGTGACAAAGAATTAAAAAAAGAAAAGAAAAACAAATTAATAATTGAAAGCTCACCTGTAGACCAACATAAATGCATGACCCTTGGATATATTGAGTCTTTGCATAGCTGGAAATTGATGAGAACCAGTGGTATCGGTGATTTGTAAAGTGCAAATATTTTTGTTGCAAGAGATCACTTGTCGATACGTGTCCTCGATAGTCGGTATATACGAATCGCGAAAAGTTCCTAAACACAAAATAAATGAGCTGAGAAAAATCACTTTTCAAGCGTTTTGTTTGGTTTTTATGCTTTTTTTCAAATTTAATTTTAAATAAAAATTTGATCGAATTAAAATTTACCTTTGACAAATCTAAGCACAAGACTTGATTTGCCAACGCCACCGGCACCGAAAACCACCACTCGGTAATCATTGCTTTGCTCCGGCATTCTTCGCAAATTCTGAGGCTGACTAATTTTCGTTAGTTTTACGTTAGTGTAAAAATAATTTTACACCGCGAGAGAAACAAATCTAATTTATAAATTTGAAGTAACGATGAAGGAAATAAAAATTGCGTAAAGTTGTTGTTGTTGACGCTCGAAAAAAGTGTTTTCACTATTCCGAATAGGCAACCGATGAAGAAAGAGTTGAATTTGATTAAACGCTTGCTCGCAAATTTTTTTTGTCGCAAGTCTGTAGGAAAAAGAAACGAAAGAGAAAAAAAGATTAGAGAAAAGTTTGTGAATTTAAGTGAATAGAATTGTAAGAGGAAGAAGAAAAGCGTCAACAAGATTAATTTTAAGTACTTTTTAAATTTTAGTAAGAACAAGCGAATTTTAGCGATTTAAATTTTTTTTCTCGGTTTTTACACAACTGCACAATCAGTAAAAAGTGATGAAACTTAGCCAATTGAATGTGATTACATGCTAAATGCTTAATTTTAAATTTAGATTAAAATGCTAATTACGCGCGCCGTGAAAATTGACTTCTTACCTTTTCTTTGCAGTCGAAAATAGTCAATGGTCAAGTGGTGACCAGCATCGCAATGATAACACACTAGAAATTAGTTAATAGCAACACACCAACACTGGCTGAGCACCGAAGAGAAAAAGTAAACTGCGAACAAGCATTGCGAGGAACAAGAGCGTAGAGAAGCGAAGAGAATAAATAGTTGAACTTGAAAATTCAGGGACAGCGAAACGAATAAAGCTTCAGCGAGCAGAAAGCAAATTGATTGTTGTCAAAAGTGAACTTCTTGATGAAAACGAAAATAGCGACTCTTAATTATTCGAAATCAATTTGCCTTTCTACTGTCCGTCGATGTGACGCTGTGAGCTTTTAATCGAAATGATGAAATTCAGTGAGCGATTCGATGTTATGATTTACAAAAATTTTGGTAGTTGCTCGAAGTTGAAGTTTTCTCTTCTTCCTATTCTTCAAGATCGATCTTTTCTCGCCCGTTTCATACTGAACAAGGCATCGCTACAATTCACTGTTTCTTATCTCAAACACACGATTCACGAGCAGTACACATACACACGCACACACATACACACACACAGCACATATACACATTTAAAGGTTTCCAAGACGATTCTATTGATCGGATACTGCGTCAGAAAGAGCGAGAGGAAGCATAGCTAAAGCGTTTTTCGTTTTTTGTCTTCTCTTTTCTGCTCAGCTCATTGAAACGAAATGCAACTGCTTGAAAACGCTGCTCCGCTATTATGAATTAAATCGATTTTGCACACACAAATCATACTCAATGAAATTGTCATCAATTTTATTTTAGTATTTTCACTGTTCCTCTCCTTTAAACTTTGTCTCTTTGCATTATTTTTACTTCGATTTTTCATTTCGCGCAAATTTATCGACGAGAGCAGAAAAATATTTTCATTTCTCGATCGATAATACACAAGCGAAAATAAAAAGTTAGCGAAGAAATTTTCAAAAACCGATTACAATAGTACTTCGATCATTTTCAACAACAAAAATTTCTACACTCAACATTGTTGTTACTAGCAATTACATCGTCCATTTATTTGCGCGAATGTTTGTTTGATTTTTCAGCTTATTAGCTACTCTCTCTGCTATGCGATTGTTTCACAAGCGAGAAAATTTATTTCAACGCGAGCCAATGATTTTAATTCAAAAATTCAGATTAACAAAAACTTTTTTATTCACGATTTCACATTTGTTTGCTGTGATTCAAATAATCAACGTGAATGTCTGTTTTGTGATTCAAAAATGGTAAATACGCGACCACCGTCTCGTGACTCGGAAAGAATTTCACCAGTTTATTGATGAAGAATCGCAATCCTTCCTCGATGGTTCGTCTGTCTAATATACCTTCGAAAACATTTCGCTCGATGAAGGCGATCAGCGCATCTTTAAAAGCTTTCGCGTATTTCTCGAGATCTTTCATCGCCGTCTTTTTGATCAACTCAAATCTGTCCAAAATTTCGTTGCTCTCTTTGCTCGGATATTCGCTCGACTCTTTAAAATCACGCATAAACGGATCGGACATATGACGCATACCATGCTGATAGCATTCAACGCTTTCGAAAAAGTGAACAGAGCCGATCAAGAGAACGACGATCGCACTTAAATGCACGAAATTCATTTTGATTTCTTAATTCTAAAAAACGCAGTTCGCAGTAGCTCCTTTTATAGATTTCCACGCTTGTTCATTTCCTTTGCTCCGCATACTTTTCACTACTCATTCGATACACTTTTTCCTGTGTACGAAAACCATATGCTTTTACTTTCTTGTTCAAAAAATAGCATCGTACAACTTAACGTTAAACTTTTTGAAATTTTCGCTTGACATTAAAAATTCGAAATAAAAATTTAAGAGACAAGCAGAAATTTGCATGACAAAATATGCGAGCGTATCGCCAAAAATTAATTATTAAATATTAATGTTTAAATTTTTACTTACAATTTTTCACTGAACTCGAGTGCTTTTAAATATGTTAAAATTCATGTTGATGTTGCAATCGTAACAACGTTTAATGTCAGTGATGTCCCTGTTGACACGTCTCGAGCTTCGATTGCGACACTCTACTCCAAGTGCTGCATGTTATAGGTCGACTTAACATAGTTTAGTAATATTAAATGAGAGAAGAGAAGTCAAAAAATGAACCAATTTAAATCAAAAATGAAATTTCTTTGCATTCAAATTAAATGGAAGCAATGACTGTTTAGTAACAAAGTAAAATTTTTTTTTTTAAGAACTCAACAAAATTCATTATTCTCATTCTTTCGAAAAGGAGAAAGTAAAATTCACTCAATTCTCTAAACGCTATCAATTTGAAGTTTTTTTTTTCTTTCTTACTCGAAAAGATCGCTAAAATGCGCGATTGTAAAATTTAATAAAAGAGAAAGAGAGAAAAAACACTTTACGCTGATTTCAATTGTGAAATTTCTATGGAAAATTTGTTAGCAAATTTCTTTCTATGCGTTTTCGCCAGAAAATAATGAGTCTAATTTTTTCTTATTCAAACCAAAATGCATTAAATTTTAACCGACTCTCGACTTCAGAATACTAATGATCGTAGAAGAAAGAAATTATTTAACGATGAAAACTTTTTTAACTTGTACAAAATATTTTCAAAACGAACTGTTAGAAAAAATTTTTTCTTTAGATTTTTTAACATCAAATTTAATTCTTCTCAACTGTTTGCGTTACACGAGTGTACCAAAATTTAATCGCTTCTTTAATCCAAATGCAAAATTTTGTTGTTTAAATAGCCAAAATGGTGATCTCCTACACATTGTAGCTAATCCTACCGTTATGCTTGTGTTTGTGTGTACACTGGTCACTAAATTTAGCAACAGTCATTGCGAGAGTCCATTTCTCTCTTTTTTTTATGAAGCTAAAATGTTCATGTAAACAGATTTGTGGATTTTTCGTGACTTTACATGCAATCGAGAATTACAAACACACTTTTAATCAGTATGCGTATGAGCTTCAATTTAAATTTCGTTAATTTGCATTTTTAAAATTTGCAAATTTAAAAAAGTTTCATCATTCTAATTAGCGAGCAAAACTCAAGTTGTTAAGCTAAAAATTAAAATTATTAATATTTCTATCTTAACGCGATCAAACTCAAGCGAAATAAACGGAAATTCGAATTGAACGTAAACAATGGCTAAAACGCTAAGCACATTATTCAGGTTTTCTGCAAACATGCCGTTTTCAAGCGAAAAATGCTTGTTTTGAGATCAATTAAAGGAAGAATAAGTCAACAAAATTTCTGAATCAAACTTGGTGAAAAAATATCAAGAAACTCGCTCCGTTAGAGACTTACCGCGTAAGCGAGAAAGTCGCAGATTGTCCGAAAATCAGGCCTCTCACATAATAAATGCGTTTTAAGATCACACAAAAGTCATTGCGGATTCGTCTTATTGAGTCCGATTATAGTCACATGTTAATGTTGATATTTGTGAATAAAACAAGTCATTTTTACGTTTGCCACAAAATTTCGAAATATTTTTTTAAAGATGATACAATTTCTCAGCTTAGCGGAAAAATAATCCGCAAAAGAACGCTATGGGAAATTAATGATAAAAGCGAATATTTAATAATTCATTTTATGTTCAGAAAATCGGCATTTGGTCTACTAATTTTTTTAAGCATGTTATAGGTGCTATTTCCTTCACAAGCATTTTAATGTTGCGGAAAAAAACTAATGTCAAAGTGCTTTGCGAAAATCAATCTAATCGTTCAAGAGCAATATTAACATTGTGCGAGTTTAAATTTCGTTGTTATTTTGTGAAACACGTTTGGTCGCGTTTTAATTAATACATTTTAATTAATGGTGTCGTAAACAAATCTCGCATGAATAGCGCTTTTTACGTTCACTTTCTAATAAAAGACGTCATCGAGTATATTCTTTGTTATTTTTCGCTCATTGAAAGAACTTTTTTCTTTCACTCGTTTTCTAGTAGCAAAACTTTAAGCGAAAAACAATTCGCATAGTGAACTTGTTCGTTCATTGAATTCGTTTAATACGATTTTTCTTTCAAGAGGATTAAAGCAATTAGAGTACATTTAAACTTCTACGCGTCTTTTCTACGTTAATCTTTTTGTTGTGAGTGCATTTTTGTATTTTAATGCTAAACTAATTGTAGATTTTTCTACATTCAAATTTGGTTTTAAGCTCAGATTAAGAAGCAGAAAATAAAAAAGATAAAAAACGAAAGTTGTGTAAACAGTGAAAAGCAATGACTGCAAAGCTCTTCTACTTTCTAATGTTCGCTTTTTGACACTTTCAACGGTGACGAGTTCTACAATTGGCGCTTATTTCTTCAAACAAACGATCGATCGATTCCAATGCGTTTTTCTCTTTCTTATTCTCCGATTTCTTCTTCACGGATACCACTTAACTAATGATTGCAGCAAATATCGAGTAGAAAAAAGAAGCTTCGCTCGCTAACAAATAATTGCATCAGTTTCCTGATTACTTACTTTTATTAATTATTTTCAAACTTTACGATTTGAAGTTTATTGGCGTATACAATGGAAAAAAAGGAGAAACGCTAAAATTAAATTTTATGCTATCAAGTGAAAATTCACTTGATAGCATCTTTTCACGATAAAAAACAATTTGTTCGCATCTTTCGAAGAATGAGGAAGAGAAATCGATCGAACTATATTCGAAATAAAACAAAAATGAATCCTCGTGTACGAAGTGTTTGTAGATAATCGATTCCAATATACGAACCTTTTCTCCATCTCTTAACATGATCCGGTACATTGTTGAACGTATTTACTAGCGAGTACATGCAGCAAAAATATTATCGTAATAGATAAACGAGTTCAGATTTATTTTCAGGTAATATGAGGAAAAAAAAGTCAAAGCTTCACTTCTACAAACATAAAGCGCAGCGAATAAATTGAATCGAATCGATTTCTTATTGAATCGATTCAGTTTTTTGTCTTTTTCTTCTTCTGCTTCGCTTTCAATTCAACAGACATTTTCTCAGCAAAAGAAGAAGAAGAAGAAGAAGAAAACAATATTCGCTTCCTCTTGCGGAACTTTAAACTGACAGCAGAATTGAAAAATTTCAATTCGTTGGCCTATAAAATTTTATCATTTGTTCTAAGATTAGAAGATTGACTTTAAGGCTATTTTCGTTTACAGTTCGTTTTTAAATATGCAAAATATGCGAAAAAAAACTTCTTCCTTTTATTTTGCATTCAAAATTTTAAAATGTATGAATGCACGCAATTTTCTCTGCTCTAACGTCGAGAACAATTCATTCGTAGTCAGTCTGTGCATTTTCTAGGGATAAATAAAAAACAAGAAAAAAATGTTCAGAGCATATGAAATAAAGCACATCTCACTCAGCAACACATTATCATATTGCATTTGAGAATTAATTTATTTTGTTATCGAACACTTTTTTAAATGATGTCTATTTAGTCATTTAAGAAATTTTGAAGTAATAAGGGGAAAGTAAAAATTTTTAGAGATAACACGTCTCCTGCGCAAAATTTATTTTGATTTTTATATTCGTGATATGACAGATTAGCTCTAATTTTATCATGTCAAAGTAGGAAAATTTTCGAGTTTTTGAATATTTTAAAATGATTTCAAAAATTTACAAATTAATGGATTTTAGCACTTTTTTATTCAAATAAAAAATATTTTTGTCAAAAATTTTTATAAAAGTTTAAATAAATAATTGAATAATCAGTCAAGCTAGGCTAGTTTCAACCAAAGAAACTGAAAAGCTTTGGTACTTTAGAACTTTTAACTTTGTAGCTTGATACTCTTACAAAGGGACACTCTGTACAATTTTAATATCACGTTTAGAAGAAAATTTTATAAATAGAAACAAAATTTTTTGTTCGCTTGCAATTTCATAAATTATTTGTGCATCAAGCATATTCTTGTAAAATTACTTTTATATGAGGTTTTTGAAAAGCGAACCGAAGAAGAATGAGCGCTCATTTATCAATATTAAAATTTGAGTGCTTAAAAAAATTTTAAGAGCCTAAAAACGATAGAAGCAATAAAATGAAATGCGCTTTCGTTTGCTTTGCTATTTCTTTAAAAAAACTATTTTTAAAATTAAAATTCAAATAGGCATACAATGAGCTCTGAAGAAGCACTAAAAAAGTTTACAGCGAATCATTGTGCAATGGAGTATTTTGATTGCGCACTTAAAGAAAGAAAAGAATTTAGAAAATTAAAGATGTGTAAAAGCGCTTGTTCGGTTTGCTTTTTTTTGATAACCCGATGGAAATAGTGTGGAACCGCAATCGAGATTATATTCCAGTATCGCTTAATTTTTCTTTCTCTTTCAGTTTGTCACAGAAATTTTTTTATCTTAACGCTCGAACACATAAAAGCTGATCAACATTTTTTACTAACAAAAAAAAAACTAAATGACAAGTAAATAGAAAGTAGCAACGAGCCAACCAGACGAATAAGAAATTAAAGCTTCTATTCTATTTTATCGATCCCTTTTTAGTGGATTGTCATTTGATCGCTATTAAAGAATCGATGACCTGTAACAAGCGAGATCATTGCTGTTTTTAGATTCTCATTCTCATTATTATCATTCAGATTAAATGTAATCGCAGTGATCGTTAAAATAATCGCAGAGAATTCTCATCGCATCTAATTAGTGAATTGTTTTAACGAGCATTTGAAAGTTTGTCTGTCTGTATGTTTGCGTCGAAAGCGAAGTATTTAAATTTATGTATTTAGTTTTCGCGAGTAAAAAATGTTTTGAAATTATGTATTCAATACTCGAATGTAAATCGAGTTTGATCATTTCGTTGAAAGCGATGAAACAATGTTTCGCTTTGCGCTGTTGTTATCGAACGCGATGTCGAATTCTACGCTACACAAGCAGCGTTTCGATTTTATTTTCAAATTGAACTTTTTCCATTTTGTTCTACTTTTGCTGAGTGCACTGCTATTATTTTTGCCAAAGACAGTTGATACGCGCAGATTCGCAGCAAACTATCCGCAAACATATCATCGTTTTCATACACGGCTGCCAAATGCACGGAATTACCCACGATTTCATCGTCATCATCATCGCAAGCAGCCAAAGCGCTTTTTCGATCCACGCTATAGGAGTAAATACAATGCTCGTGAGACGAACGAACTATCGCGAAACTATCCATTCGCTGGCGCTCAGAAGAGGCCAGCGTACGCTTCTATGTATAAAAAGCAAACGTTGACACCGTATTTCAATGCTCCAAAATTGAAAAGACCATTTCGCGACGAATACAAACCAGCGAGAAAAATGCATCGTCATAATGCTCGCAAAACGAGGCGTCCATTTGTGAAAGCGAGTAAACGTCCACTTAACGAAACTCATTCGATGCGAGCGAAACATTCGCGTTCCTCTTCCTCTTCTCATCTTGAATCGAAATCTCCGAAAAAAGGTCGACGTATTCAATATCATATTCAAGTATGCAGCAGTTCGTAATCCTCCTCGTCTCTCTCTCTACTTTCTCTTTTCTAATCAATTTTTTCCCAACAAAAAAATTACACTAAATGCTAAATTTAAATAATTTTTTAAATTTTCTTAATTCAATTATAAAATTCAGCTTCATTAAGTAAACGCAATGATTTAAAACGATTTGAAAGTAAATGAAAATTTTTGCGAAAAGAAAATTTAAAAAAAACTTTTTGACGAGTAAACAAATCGCACAATTAAATTTTACGTGTTGTTATTATTTAATTACTAAATTTAATTATCTTAGCGTTTACTTCTCTTATTTATTTTCTTTCGAACTTGTTTTATTACAAGTACGTGTAGAAATTTTGGTTAAAAAAATCGCAATTTTAAAAATTTCACTTCTATTGGTCTTTGAAGCGCGAAAGCAAAAAATTGAAATAATTTCGCCCGCATGTTTATCCATAAGCACGTAAAAATTGATCAAGAACAAGCGAATAAAATAAATGTTTATGCGTCTATTCAGTTTTACTTCTACTTCTCTTTCCTCATCATCAACTTCTTCTCTTTTAAAGCGGAATAGAAGTAGAGAATTAGAAGCAATAATGAGAAGTCGAAAAAGTCAAAACGTGAGACATTAAAAATAGAGTTGAGCAAAAAAATTTTAAAATTCTTTGTTCGGTTTTTAATTTACATTGCAATCATAAATAGATAAAAATTTTTTCAGTATAATGCTTTTACGGCAACCATTTAAATTGCTTTTCATTCGTTTAAAAAGTTTAAATTGCAAATTTTTGAATGCAAAAAATCTCTCGCTCACCGTCGTCGACATCAATTTTATTGATTTCAATCAATTGAGGCGAAAAACTATTACTGCGATACAGAAGATAGAAAGAAGAAGAAGCGACACTATTATTATTATTCATTTAATAGTCATTTCGCAAATAGTTCTCTCTCGAAAATGATGCGTTTAATTTGCTGTGCTACTCATTTATTCTTTGAATATAGCTTATTCAAGCATTCACGACTGAATCAAAACGTTTCATTATGATCATGTTTATGCTCTTACTTTGCATATTATACAACTCGCAATATTGTTTCTCTTCTTGAATACATTTTAATTTTACTTTTTTTATTTACTATTCATTTGCCGTCTCTATAGGGTGTTCGAGGTCCGAAAAGCTACAAATTCGGCTTCGAAACTGGTGACGAGAAGAATCCGCAAAGTCGTCACGAGACGCGCGATCGCTACGGTCGAGTGAGTGGCCATTATTCGTACATCGATTCGAAAGGACAAGTGCAAACTGTTTTCTATCGAGCCGATGATGCTGGTTTTAAGGTCAGTTCGCAACCATTTAAAAGTAAAAAAAGTTAGTGAAGAAGTCATTTACGATCATAATTTGAAAGAAATTATTTCGGCCATCAAAATAAACATCGAAAAAGAAAAATCAAAACTTTTTAAGTTTTGATCTTGGCTCATAAAAAAAGTAGACAATGGAATTATTTATAGACGAAAATATCGCAAATGATACGTTTTTTAGCGAATGTAATCATATTTGTGCGATAAAAGAATGTTGAAAAAGAGAACATAAGAGCAGTGAGAAAATTGAAGAAGCAAAATTTTGCTGTGAATTCAGTTGTTTAACAAATTTTTTTATTATAGTAAATATACGAATTTTCAAACAAAAAAACACTCAATTTCTTTTACAATTACGTGATTACAATGTGTGCCGTGTTTTTCATTTTTTTTACTGTTCACTAAAAATTTTTCTTATTGTATTGTGTAAGTAATAAATGAGTGAAAAGAAAACGACTAGTTCTTCATTCATTTTGCCTTATTCAAGAGTGAGTTAGTGAGTTAGTGAGAGAAAATGTTTATTACGATTTTAAAACTACGTTATTTCTTTTCTCATCTATTTTATCTCTCGAGCTTTGCTCTTCGCCGATAAAATATTCGTACTCGACGCGATCGTCGTTCGCTCCGTCGCTCGCCGCGGCCGCCGCTAGCGGATCTACCGTCGCTTCTTCTTGCTTCTTCAGCTTGTTATTTCGATATAACGCATTTAATATTAGTTTATGATCGCAATTAACCTGATGCGACCAATCGCACGTTTGATTGATTTGATTGAACAAAGTTCCTTTTGGACATTTAAACGTTTGCATCGTTTTACCATTGCAGAAATGGTAAACCTGTAAATGAAATAGAGGAAAAAGACGAAATGTAATAAAATAGATTATAAATGTCAAAATGATAAGCAAGCAAAAAATATTTTTATTACTGTGCAAATGTCATTTTTAGCGCTTGTTATACCTGGCAATTAAGATCTAAATCAGCGAAGAAGCCATCGCTTTTGTCTTTGCAAAACTCATTCTCAAGCGGAACTGGCGCTGAAACGGTCGGCGATGTAGCTGCTGTAGAAGAAGAAGCAGAAAATAAAGATAATTCGTTAGTAGCTTTCGTTGGCGAGGGGATCAGCGAGATATCAAATGACCACGAATTGCTGATGTTGTTATTGTTGTTATTGTTGCTGATACCGCTGCTGCTGTTTTTACTCGACTCGTGATCACTCTGCTCGATGTTTTCGCTATTGCTCTCATTTCTCGCCGAAATCAATTCTTTGTAATTTTTCGCCGTAAAGTTGTGTATGAACGCTTTGATCGCGGAAACATTTTTGAACAGTTCATCTCTAAATTCGTCTAAAATTTTCGCTTCGAGTACACTTTCACTTGTATCATCAATTTTGTCGCTTTTGTTGTTTTTATTTCTCTCGTTATTATTGCTGCCGCCGTTGCTGCTAGAATCGATTTCTGTCTTCTTCTTTTCGCCAAATTGATTATTATTATTGTCTGAGAAGCGAATAAATTTTGCACTTTCACCGCCGTCAATCGATTTCGATTCAATAATATTGACTAAATTTGCTTTCGAGTCTTTCATTTCCGCATCTTTCTCAGCTTCTTTCCTACTATCGAAAACTTTCTCCGTGACTGATTGATTCACGTGAGGCAGAAGGTCACTCGAGCTTCCTACTCGCGAATCATTCTGCTCTCTACTCTCATCTGTAGCAATTTCAGGCGTCCAATTTACTTGTGTACCTATTGGCTTATTCTGCGAAAGATGTAAATGTGTTGTCCACCACTTTGTGGCGAACAAGGGAAAATTCCGGTGAAATTTATCGCTGCTGCTAGTGCTGCTGCTGCTGCTGCTGCTATTATTGCTTTCATGCATTTGTTCGCTTTTGTTTTTCGCCGAGTAATTCCAATTTTCATTTGCATTGGAAATCGACTTGGCTTCATTTTCTTTTTCTTCTTTCGCTTTCCGCTGCTCTTTCTGCTTCTGCTGCTGCTGCTGCTGTTTCACGTAAAAGTAACTTTTCACATGCGACGACGGTCTCCGTTCTTTTTCTCTACCAGTCGCGTAATTATACGAAATTAATGGCTTGAAGCCAGAAGAAGTTTGGCGTTCCGTTTCAGGCGCACTATTGTGCAGCAAACCGATCCTATCATTGTTCAACTTTTTTTTGAAACCATTGTTATTGTTGTTGCTGTTTTTGCCGTTGTCATTCGCTTTTTTCCATTCATTTTCCGACTTCATCATCATCATCGCGCTCTTCTTGAAGAAATTTTTTCTTTTCTCGCTTCCCTCGTTTCTATTTTGATACAACGTGTCTTCGTTGCCGGCGTAATCATAGATTACGTCGTCGAACACTTTACCCTTAACCACGTTTTCTTGCTGCTCGTTTGCTTTCACGGTCAATATGCTACCGACCGATTTGATGAACGATTCTTTCTTATTGCTACTCGCTCGATACTGATTCGGAATGTCATCAATAGTAATAATGTCTGTGCCGTAATCCAAAGAATCGATTGACGGACTCTCGGCATTACTCTGTTTCTTTGGGCCTCTGCTTCTGTAATGAGTACCAGCAGCTATGTCCGAAAGTTCAGCTCTAGAGCGAGTTCTAACCATCGGCTTGAAATCGGTGATCATTTTTCGATCGCTGTCAACAAACGACGAAGAATCCACTCTTCTCGGCTGCTTTTTCGCGTTTACTTCCACACTCCATTTACTGTTCGGAAGCGGCGAATACACGCTCGACTTGAATTCGGTTTTAGGCGACAAAAGCTTTTGATCACTAAAAGTGAATCCGATTTCTTCCACTTTTCTTTGTTTCGCTGAGAATGGATCGCTTATCGACATGCTTTCAAGAATAATTGGCCCGCTCTCTGAATCGACAATTCTCACTTTCTCTTGTAAAACTATTTTCGGCTTCTTATAATCATTTGTACTTGCCGTTCGTATCGCAGTACTTTTGTACAAAATTTCTTTCGGCTTTGATTTCACTTTTGCTTCTTCTTTTTCATTTTTAAAACTGAATGGTTTCGGAACTATTTCATAAACTATGGTTGGCTTTTTGAATTGTTTTTGACGCTGTTGCTGCTGCTGCTGCTGCTGATATAGTGGCGCAGTGCGAAATATCGGATGAAGATCCTCTTGTTGATTTACATTTAGCTTCCAAAGCTTCGCTTGACTCTGTGTATTCACTTGTATTGTTTGAGGCAATTGAATTGCGCTCAACGGTAAAACAGTCGGTAGCGTACTTATTTGATTGATTGGATTTACTGTGTACACCTTGTTAACAATTGGAAAGCTGTTTACAATCGCGGGTTTCGCCGCTCGTGTTTCGAATATTTTACCAGCGTATGCATTGTATTGCGGCGCAGTGATAAGATTCAAAGTGTGCGGATAGGCATTCGTTGCGAGTGGACGCGAGTAAAACAATGTTGGCGGTGAAGGAAGAACAACGCTCGGGGTGCTAGTGAACACTCTTTGTGGAATAGATGTACCAAGCGAAGCCAAATTTGGATTCTAGCGGTGAAAATTCGACATTTAAAAATTTTTCTCCATTGAGTGAAAAAATAAAAATTGTCAAATACCTGATACAAGTATCCGGCTTCGCAGCAAACGATTATTGCCGAGAAAGCATAAACTGTTAATTAAAAAAATTAATTTCTTTATTTATAGCAATAAAACATTTTTTTTACTTCGAGCGTATCATTTATATGCAATAAATGCAATAAACATTTATGAACTTATTTATTTATTTATTTTCGTGTTTGAAATAGTTTTCAAATCTTTGCAAGTCAAATAAAAAATTTTGAAATTAAAAAACTTGAAGTCATTTGTAAAGTTTTGACTCTTTTTTTCTCTCTAGCGAAAACATGAATGGTACAAAATGGATTTAGTTTTATATTTAAAATTTATTGGTTTCTTGTACAAATTTTAGGCTAGCAACGCTTTAATAAAAATGTTAAAAATAGCAAATATTCAGCTGTCAACTAAAATTGGACACGACACGAAAGTGGAGTAAATCCTTGCAGCTATTGCTGTGTAGCTGCAATCGTCGTTATTGCTTTTTTGAATTTAAATGATAATTTTCTTTGCATTTCAATTTTTCACGAAATTAAACGATATGAAAAAGAGGGAGAAAAATTAAGCGTAAATCGGTGTGATAAATAAAGTAGTTGTGAAACTTGAAAAGTAGGGATGAAAAAAATTTTTTTTTCTTCTTCTTCTTAACGCTAAACGCTCGTAAATATGGCGATTAGCGCATGAAAATGTTTATTTTCTCGTGGATCGAGCGCATTCAAAACGCAATGTTTTCTAAATCTAATTTATCGTCTTCCACGCTCATCTCTACTCTGTTATTATTGTTAGGCGAAAACCGTTTCTCTCTCTCTCTCTTCTTTCTTTTCTTTCATATCTCGCTCGCATCGATTTCTTTAATCAACGCACGAAAAAAATTTGAACGCAATTGTATTCGATTGAAGCAGGCAACAATCAATATGTTTAGATATAGCAGCGAGAAAGATAAAAACTAGCCAAAAATACTACGCTGCGCTTAAATAGCGACATAAATTTTCTCCAAGTTTTTAAGAACGTAGTTTAAGTTCTATCCTTGCGCTTATTTAATGATCTGAGTAGTGGCAGCGTTCAATTTATTGAAGCGTAAAATAGCTTTTATATATTTGCTTTTTGTATTCGATTTATAGAACCGAAAATGAACGCGTTGATATAACAGCAGCAGCAACAGTAAGCAATCAGTAGTGACAAGATGAAAATTTAAACACTTCTAAGCAATTATTAATGAGTAGTAAACTTGGCGTTTCATTACTATTTTTCCTCTTTTCTCTCTCATACATCGCGACCGACCGAAAGATAGATTGCGAATAGAAATTAGTTCACGATTGCTCTCATTTTCTTATGAAATGTGATTTTTTTTCTTCTTCTTCTCACATGTTTCTTTCAAAAAGATCGATTTTCTCGCTTCTATCGTGAAAGTAAATATCGCCGCTAATAATGATTGAATCTTGAAAAAAAAGTTTCAAGTTTATAGTAAGAAAAAACACTTCGCCAGGCTTTATAATCAGGAAAAAAGTTTGTTGATCGTGATGCGTAAACTTGAAACTGAAAAACTTTTTTTTCAAGTTTAAGCCTAATTAAGCATTAAAAGCAATTAATGAGAGTGGTTTTAAGGAAATTAAGAAAAACAGTGTTAATTTCACTTTGCTTTGTTGTTATTTTTAGAAGAAGAAGAAGAAAAAATTAATTCTCAGCTCTCTCGCTTCGTGTTTGTTAACGCCGTTCTCCTTTGTTCTCTAATTACATTTAGCTCTTCATATATATTACACGCGTTTTAATTAAATAAGAATCGATTTTAATTCGACTACTAGCGAAGAATGAAGCAAGAAATCGAGCCGCATTCTTTCTTTCTATAGATTTAATTTCCTAATTTAACGTATTTTAGGTAAAAACGGCAGCTGCTGCAAAACTTTGTTTTTTATCTCGAACAATGATTTCAACATCATTCTTAATTTCAGCAACGATTGAGATAGTAAAAGAGCAAAAAGCACTCGAAAACACTCGTATTTAGATGAAGATCTCTTTAAGAAACATTTTAAAGTAGTTGAAATTTATTAACAAAAAGTTTTTTGTGTGTTTTCTTTTTTTCATGTGAATAGGAAAAGTTAATTTTGAAAAATATCAAATGTAAAGAAAATGAAAAGAGAGAAAGAGAATCAAATTATTTTTATGAATTTTTTCATTGTTCTATGAAAAAATTTTGAACGCTTTTGACTTTGAAAATAAATTTTTAAATATAAAAGTTTAAATTAACTTTCTTAAAAGCTCTTTTTGCCTATAAACTATAAAAAATGCAAGAGAACGTAACTAATGTTGATAAAATAGATAAAAATTAACTTAACTTAAAAATTTATTTTATAAATTTGCAACCACTTTAGAAGTGAACGTACTGCTCGGTGATAAAAAATTTTTAAAAACGGAAAATAGGCTCTACTTTGAAATGTGAACTTTTCTTTTTGCACAGTTTAGTACTTTTCATTAGCGAGCAATAATTCATGAAAATTTTCAATCATAAACAATTTAATTTATCGCAGTGTAATTAAGCGTAAAATTTTCGCTTTTCCACGCCAATTACGCGCTGGTACTCTTAGCGTTTATTGACTTTTAAAAAATGAAAATTTATCGACAGCTTATCTTAAAATTTTTTTTGGTGATTTATTGCGTTATAGAGACGAGACACCAGACTTATTTAAAAATTTTCAAGTAAATATTAAAATTAAGCCGAAATTTTAGACAAAAAGAAAATTCGTGCAATTCAACACTGCGTAAATCATTTATTTTATGTTCAAAGTTGTAAATTATCGATTTTTACGTGGGCAAACTGTGTTTGTAATACGATGTGTATGTGTGTGTGCGTGTTCACCGGAATAGAGCTTATTTCGGCGCATTCAGCTTTAATGAAAATTCGCCATATAAATTAAATGTTTTTTTTTATATTCGGCTTCACAGATAAAGCCAAAGTTGCATCAATCGAATACATACAAAATGCGGGTTTTACTTTTTGATATGAGCAGACAAAATTTTATTTTCTCTTTTTTCGCAATTTCATAGAATTTTTTTTCGCTTTCATTCGATTCATGTTTCGCCCTCGCTTCAAATTGAATTACATTTTCCACTCTTTTCCATAAATTGATTTCTTTATATTCCAGCGTTTGAAACAAATTTGAAAAAATTTTTTTTGACTAGACTAATTTCCATTTTTATCATTCAGCATTTTCCTTTTTTTATTCATGCGAAATAAAAAAAAAGTGCGAGCAAATATGAAATATAAATTTTTGAGTAAATTTTTACGAATGGAAATAATCTATGAATATTTAATTTTTTTCACAGCTAGTAAAAACAATTTCGATTCGATGCTGGCGCAAAAAAAAATTTTTAGTTTTAAACTTTTGTGAATTTTAAAATTTTGAACAAATGGTTTTACATTAGAATTTTTATCGCTTTTTTATGTGCTACTTTAAAATGTTTTAAAAATCTTTCTTTGTTAGTGTTTCGAAATGAAGTTAACTTAGAATTTTAAAAAAATTTAATATTTAAATGAGGCAATTCATTTGTGAATATCGACTTAATAAATGAATTAAAAAACGCAAGCACATCGCGGATGTGTGCTAGTAATTGAATGTAATTTAAAAATTTAATTGCAATTAATAGTAAATGAAGCGTTCGATAAAAATGTTTTTTCACGAAACGACAGTAAAAATTGTTTTCAAATAAAACTCATGCGCTTGCAGTGTGGGCATTCATAAACACAATTTTCGATTTATTTGTTGATTGCGTTTTCGTGTTTCGTTTTATTGTTAAAATCGAGCGAAAAATCGCTCGTCCTAGAGAAAAATAATAACAACGATAGGGTTAAGTACTTCGCAAAGCATTTCGTTGGCCTTTTTTATCAAAATTGGTTAAATTCTTCAATTTGCTCAAATTACGAATCATTGAGTTTCGATAGTTTTCCTCAAATAACTAAAAATCGATTGAAAAAGATGAAGAAGAAGAAAATTGTACTCAACAAATTCTTCTTCGCTTTACGATCATCAATAAGCAATTGGCAATCATTAAGCTCGATCATTAAATCACACATTTTGAAAACTTGACTGTTTTTTAATTGAATAGTTAAGATGGAAAAAATATTTACGGTAAAAGGCGTCGAATTGAAAAGCACAAAATTGAATTTTATGTGTTTCGATAGAAAAAAATCTTTTTTCTTTCACTAGCTAAAGTTTATCGTAAAAAATATGTAACTTAACAATGTTTATAAGACGATTTAAACGTGTAATGCTTCCGTAAATAATTAAATTGCACAGATTTCGAAATAAAGATAAAAAGAAAGAAGAATGACGATGATGATGATTAAGAGGAAAGAAAGAGTTTACTTCAGCGATCAATAAATTAATTTCAAAAGAATCTGAAGCCATATAAAAAAATAATGAGAAAAAATAGTGAGTGAGCGAAGAGAGAGAGTTTCAGATAGCAATTTGAAAGCTACAAATAGAAAAACGATAAAAATAGAGAGAGAGAGAGAGAGAGATGAGCATTACCTGAAAGAAATGACGTTGATTGCATTTTTTTTCGCTGCGCCTATCGTTTTCTTCCGCTACTTTTTTTGCTGCTGTACGACAAAAATATTTTTTCCAGAGGATTGATTTTCTTCTTTCATTAAAAAGTTAATCTTAGATACAGCATAGTTCGTCTTCTTTCGAGATATTTTTTTTATTGTTTTAATTCAAAAATATTAAATAAAGATGATCGCACTTGTTTCAAGACAAATTTGTACTTTTCAATTCTCTTCACTGTTTTAAACTGAGAACTTCAAGAAAAGAGATTTAAAAAAAAATTGTGATAAAATTAAAAAATGGCTTTCATAAAATTTTTCAGTTTTAGGTTAAATACTAAGTTTCACTTCGAAAAGCTAAAAAACTTTTATTCTTATTTTAAAAAACGCTCCGAATCTCTTCTCTTCTCTCTCTCTCTCTCTCTCTTTCTCGAATCAGCTTGAAATGAAATGTTGAAACAACAAACTCGTTCGGCCTCTCTTCGCGCTTCAAAGCGATTTTAATAACGAATTTGGGTTATATGCCGGGTAAGTCTACTTGGCTATATGCTATTTTGCTTAGTTTCATATATACATTTTAAAATTTTTAAATATATTTCGCTATCCTCTTCATCAAAAATCCGACGAACGACGAGTGAGAAGGGTATGCAACTTAAAGCGTGTAAAGCATCTGGTCGGTTCGAACTCCTCCTTCTTCGAGAACAAGAAGAAGAAGAAGAAAGAAAAAAAGAAAGAAAACGTTATCATCCATTTTCACGCGATTGAAAAGCTTTTGCTAATCTTTTTTTTTCGAAATTCATCGCTTTATAAAATACTTTGCATCACTTGCTGTTTTTACATGTTTCAAAAAAATTTTTTAAAGATGTACGCACAATAAAATTCTTTGTTACGTTTGTCTAGAACCAAAAATAAAAATTTTTTATCAAAGCATTTCACAAACCTTAAAATTGAATTTCATTATAAGAAATTAAAGTTTGAGAAATATCCGTTACAAGCTTTTTCTCGCTTACATTCTGCTCTTTCTTTCGCCATTAATTAAATTTAATTGTATGAGCTTTAAATACCGTCGAAAGGGTTGAAGAAACGTGTTGAGAAAAAAAAGAAGAAGTTGTGAACTCAATTTTGAAAAGCAACGATTTTTGAGAGTAAAGAGTGTAAAGCAGCGATTGTAATACGAAATTCAGTATTGCGATTCATTTTCTTTTCTCTTCGACGATCGATTGAAAACAAACGAAATTTTTAAAAATAAGATAAGAGAAAACAAAAGTTTAAAAATAAACTTTGAATGTTAAACTTTTATATTTACCTCGATTCATTCATTTCGATATTTAGTTTTTGTAGCAAGTTTTGAATGAAGCGGAGAGAGAGAATTGCTTTATTCATACTATCGAAGCTTTTTTTATATTATTTTCAAACATTGTTTTGTTTGTTATTTTACGATGCTGAATTGTGCTTCAATTTTATGCTAAGAGTATTATCTTCTTATATGACTGATTGAAATATTGCGTTTCGCTATGAATATTTCATATTAAACATTTTTTGAACGGTTTAAAACTTTTAGCTTCACAGCTTAAAAAATTGAATTGAATTGAATCGATCATTTAAGAGTGGAAAAATTCGAGTTTCACGAATAAGTTTGATCGAATGACTGACAGAATAAAGAAATATTTCAGTTAGCTTAAAAAAAATTTTTTTTTCGAAAAATTTAGCAGCGCAAATGTTCGATTTATGTGTTCAAATCTTTAAAATCTTTTTTCTCTCTACTCATTTTAAAATTTAATTAAATTTTTACATTCGAAACATGCATTTAAAGTCAAGTTTTCTTTATTTTCAAGCTGCGAAAACAATTGTTTTGGTCATTCGCCGAAATGCCGTATACACACACACAATTTAACAAGAAACATAAATTTATTCAAAAAAACGTTTTGCACCGTTTTACACTCTTCCTTTTTTGGGAACGTGTCGAAAAAAAGGTTACGCTTGTGTTGATCACGCTGCTTGTATGTATGTACACAATGAGAAGTAAACAAACAGATGATAACTATTGACGATAGTGTCGTTGACATTGACATTGGAGTCAGAAAAAGAGGCCATTGGCGTACCTGAATTTAAGTTAGTGAAGTTTATAGTTATTCGCATTTTTCAACTTCTCATACATCATCTTAATTACTAACATTGAAAATACCTGCTGTTGTTGACTTAACGTGTATTCGCTGGTAATGAACATTATGCGTTAAGAAACAGGGTGGCGATGATTGCGCTCGTAGTGATTATTTATTTTAATTTTTTTTTAAATTGCATTCGAGGCGAAAGAGAAAATTAGTTAGACGATCAGAAAAAATGAAGAAATGCGATTTATTGAAGTCACTTTTTTCATTATTTTCTGTTTATTTACTTTTTTGATTTCAAATGATACGCGATCGGGAGTCGAATGATTGCTTTTACCTGTAGAAAACAATTTTTGTGTGCGCGCATTTATAAATACTACAAACATTTTTTCCTTTTAAATTTAATTTCCCACAATTTTTCTTTTACGCTTCGCGCGAATCTAGAGCTTTGAAATTTTAAAAATAAAAATTTAATATTCATATAGCAGCAAAAATTTTTTAATTTTTAGTGCCATAAACATTGCTAAACAACATTTTGTTCAAATTTTATTTGTTTTTTTTCACTACTATAAATACACAAAGTTTGTGAGATAAGAAATTTTTTGTGCAAAGCTTAGAAAAGAGAAGTGAAAAATTATTTGAAATGAATTCAAACTAAAAAGTAAATTTCGTTTTCGGCGAAATATAAAATTTTAACTAATAGAGAAAAACACTTACACGTAGCTAAATAAAGAGAAAATTTTGCTGAAATTTAATTACTTTTTGTGATTTTTATATTTATAAGATTAAACGTTTTGAAGCTTTTTCATTCGTCTTTTCGCTTTATAAATTAAAATTCTTGTCAAATAAAGTTATGTAACTACAAAACTCGCTTTTCTAGCTAAATAAACTCGTCAAAAAGTAGATAATTAAATTAGTGAGAAAGAAAAAAATATTTTTCTAAATATTATAATTTTGCAAAAAGCATTTCAGCTCATCAATAACATCATCATCATCATCCTCGTCTTCGCCTTCTTCGTGTTCAATTACGTCTCATCTCTGACATTAATACCAAATATTTTCATTTATTACTATTGCGAATCGAAATAATTTGATTTTTGCAAATAAATGAATCGAATGAATTAATGAATACGCTTGAGCAGAAAAACGAGATAGCGAGTGAGAGAGATGATGACGAAGATGAAGAAGATGATGAAGCTAAAAAAGCATTTTAGTCGTAACGAGGCGAGCTTTTTCCGCAATATTTCGACGTAATTAAATGTTGAAACAAGCGATGAATCTTAAAAGCTTTCGGGCATCTTTCGGGGGCAAATAAAGCGATATAACATCGAGAAAAACACGCTAGTTGAGAAACGAAGAACGAATACGTTCGAGTGTTGATTGTTGATTGCAATGCTCAAACGTGTGTAGCAATATCTTACCAGCGAAAACTTTACGTGACACGCACGAAATACGTGCTCGAAAGAAATCGCTACTCAATCTTGAGGTGAAAACAAACGCAATGCAATTAGAAAATTGCGTTTGTCGAAGAAATTTCGCGAAAACACAGAACAATTTTTTTAAACGCTAAATACTATGGAAAGATAAAATTTTAGATGGTGAGCAATAGATTTTGAAATTTTTTTATCACAATCAGCGAAAAAGTTTTGAATTACACTTCGCTTCTTATTTTTATTGTTCGAGCGAAATTGTAATACGATATTCGATAAAAACGATCGAATTTCGAACACGTTTTTGAATTTTTCGGCAAAATACGAAACTATCGATAGAAGTTAGTTGATCACTTTTATTTGCGATTTAGTACAAAATAAAATCAACAAGAAACAAAAATTAAATGCATTTTAAATGAACAAGTTATAAAAGTAGAAGAGTATTTAATCGCGTTGATATCAAATTGAAAACTGTCACTTATGTGAAAAAAGTGAGTCTAAGAAGATGACAATTTAATCGAAAAAAAAACTTAAACAGTAAGTAAATAAATTAAATTAAAAATTTTTACTTCGACGACAAGCAATTAAACGCTTTACGAATTAGAAAAGAAGATTTGTGCGACGATTGATTTATGTAAAGCTTATTTTAAAAAATAAAACTTTTATGAATTCTAAAAAAAATTTAAAATTCATGAAATTGAATTAAGAGCAAACTGTCAAATTGTGTGACATGCAATCAGTTTTATACTAGAGGAATTTTTTTAGTTTTTTTAAAGCTTAACTATTATGCTTCTTTTCATTCTAATAAAGAAATGTTCAAATTTTCATGTTCGGTGAAAAAAAACTTCGCTGAGTAGAAAAAAAATTTTTTCATGCATTATGTAAAGAATATTTTTAAATATCTTAGTACATAACTTCGCTCGTCGATTTTTTATTTTTAAACCACAAAAATACTTGAATCATTCAAAATTTTTTCTTTAAAAAAAATTAATTTTTCTTTTAAAAAACTAGATCAATATAATATTGTGACATTGAAATTTTTTTTTATTTTGAGGACACAGATCAATAAATTTCATCTTTCTTTATGTTTCAATATGAATTATTTTCCTAATTTTTTTATTATTTCATTTTAAAAAAATGAAAGAATTGAAGAAGTGCATTAGGAAAAGAAAAAACGCACAAAAGAAATGCGTGAATACGACGAGCTTGTTCTTCTATCTAAAAATTTTCTTTTAAACAAATATTAATATTATGATAATATATTTACAGATATTATTATAAGAGCAAAAATAGCTTGTGAATAATGATAAAAATTAGGCGAATTAAGCAAAATTCAACTTCTTTTGTCGAGTGCCACAAGAATTGAAGAGTAATTCAATTTTCTTTTTTTTAAAGTGTATGTGCGAGTGTGAGAAGTGGAGAGATTGAAGTTGAAAAAAATAAAAAATAAAATTGAAAATAATCATAATAATAACAATAACAAAATTGTTAAAAAATCGATTCGGAAAAAAAAACAAAATAACGCCTCAACTAAACGAAAATGCAAATTGAATAACAAATTTGAAGAAACGATCAAACTGATTCAATATAAAACAAAACTTTTTTTCTTCTTCGGAGGGATTTGAAGAGAGGAAAGGTAATTAAATAAATGTATTTACAGGACAAGTAAAATAATAACAAGAAATTTTCTTTTCTCTTTGAAAAACCGAAAAAGTAAACAAAAAATTTTTTTTGGTAAATTTTTAAAGTAGAAAAAACTTAAAACGATTATCAATTCATGCGAGTAGTGATAGTGTGGTGCTCTCAATTTTTCAGCTTGTCACAATGAAAAGTTTTTAACCGCGATAACCTCTTCTGAGGTTAGCTAATTTAGGTTTTTCATCTAAATTCAACTTAAGCGAGATTGCATCTACACGTCGCGGACAGTCGACATTGTACCACCAATCGCAAACGCCGGTCTTCTCGTTGAAAATCGTTCCGTTCGGACAGAGGAAGCTGTGAATGCGATTACCTTGGCACATATGCCAAACTTGACAATTCGTTTCGACGTCGGCGTATATGCCTGAAACACGCTGCTTGCCGCATTCGAAACTTGTCTTCGGTATACTTTTATAGACCGGATAATCGACGCCGGGCGTTCCTTTACGGCTCGATATACGACGACCGTTCGACGGCTGTGATTGCAGTTGATTCGAGTTCGAAGAAACGAGACCTTTGCGCTTCGAGAAAACGCCTCTGTTAATACTGCCACTGGTGTTTAAATCGTTGCTTTCGCCAGTTTCATGCGCTCGTCGAGAACCGTACTGAAGAAATAATAGAAAAAAAAATTTTAATTTAAATTACTTTTGTCAAAAAACGGAGCAATCATTTCATAGAAGCGATTCATTGCACTATTTGTGAACTAATTCGAAAATGCAATTTGCTGAAAAGTTGTAAAAATTGTTCGAGTTTGCCAAAAAATGACTGTCAGTGTTGAAAATTTTTCTTCGTATTACTTTCTTATTTACTGTAGTAAATAATCTAGTTCTTAAAGATTGAAACAAGAGAGGAAAAAAGAACAGCAAACTCGGGCTTAAAAAAAGTAGCAAATTCGGTATAATCCTGAAAAATTTTCGCTGAGGCGAAAATGATGCGACAGTTTTTCTCTTCTATTAATTTGATTTAATTTTTTTCTTTTGTCAGATAAAAATGGATCAAAAAACTAATTTTTTTGAAAGTTTAAAAGAGCAACGAATTGAATTGGTGAATTATTGTCGTGTTTAGCAAAACTTTTTTTTCTGCGATTTTATCGCGAACACTACTTTCCCAAACATGGACTCAAACTGTTCTAAAAAAAGTATGTGCGTGTGTGTGAGTGACAAATTCAATATCATTTTAGCAAATCGAAAAAATGAAGAAAATAGCGAATTTCGCTCAGAAAAACATTAAAATTTGAGTATTTCGTCTCTTTCTCTCTCTCCTGTATGTACTATACACTTGAATGCTTACACACATTTTATATCGCTGCTGCTTCTTTTTATCTAACACAACTTTTTAATGGAATAACAGGTTAACATTTTTCATTGCGATAAAAGAAAAATTAAATTCATTCATTTTTGCGAATTTCACATTCTTTTGTGTTGAAGATTACGCGTGAAAAGCAAAAAAAAACTTCATTTCTTGACAGATTAATTAAAACGTTTGTTGAAATAAGAGTGATCTGCTCTCTCTCCTCTTCTCTCGTTTTTTTTTTTTTTTAATTTAAACACATTCAAAAATCATTTTTTGGCTTGATTTAAACGTCAAACAAAACGAAGATGAAAAAGAAAACTTTTATTGTGATTCTGTTTGCTCAACTTCGATATTTTTACAGTAAAAACAGATCGAAAATCTACTGTTTTCAAAGCTTTCAAATGCACAAACTAACTGTGAAAATAATAATGATAATATTTGTAATAGAACTACAGCTTTTAAAGTTAATTTTTTTCTTCTTTGAACAACTTTCACGAATACGAAAGAGCGATTCAATCTAAGATAATGCGTAAAATCGAGCATCGCTTTGAGACTGGATTAGAGTTTAAAACTTTTTTCTTACTTTAAAATTCAAACGCGTAACACGTTTCTTTTCAGTACGATGTTTGATTACTGTGTATGTGTGTGTGTAATTTTTGTGCCTTACAGTCGAGAAGAAAAAAAAATAAAGAGAAAAAGAAAAAAAAACTCGATTTAAAAAATTTCAATAACGTCAATTTTTCATTTTTCACCCAAATTTTTGCGCAAATTTAGGACACTTTTTTGAATATAATATATCCGCTATAATTGCTTTTCTTTTTTCTTTTCTGTTCGAGTGAAATTTTAGCTTTCTAAAGTAGATAAAAAAAACTTTTGCTTAATTCAAAGCGAATGTTTCACATTGCTTAAAGTGTTTAGAAACCGAATTACAACAACTGGAAGAAAAGAAAAGAAATAAAAAGGAGATGCTGACGACCCTAAGCATCATGAATAAATTTCACAGTGAACGACATTTAATTGCTAAATAACATTCTTTTAGGATGTATAGCTACATATTCATCCGTACAGCTTTGTAAAAATAGTGAAGCCATTCATGAAACTAATAAAAAAAGCGCTGCGCTTTTGTTTGAATACAATCTTTACGAGAAAACTAATTTCCGTTTTTCGTTTACTCATTCAATTCTAAAGCTATGAACAATTTGGTTTTTCTATTTTCTTCTTTCTTTTCTGTTGCAAACATTAATTTTATGAATGACTACAATTTTCATAGAGGAATAATTCAATGCATTTCACTCCGCTGTTCAATATTTAATCACCTTGCAGCATTATTTGCTTTTTCTTCTCGACCAATGATTGATTACTGGCCATTGGCTATTTAACACACTTTCCTGCCTCGTTTTCTATTCACAAACACAAAGTTTAATTAAATTTCCGATTTCTAATTATGTTTTACGCTAGTTCGACGCTAATGAGATAAAATTATTCAAACTTTTGAATTTTGATCGATTGCTTTTCTGCTCGAAGCGAGATTTACATATTTATAGGCAAAATTAAACTCATTTTCTAATGTAATTTATTTGATGCAATTTAAATAATTTTTACTAAAAATTTTTTTAAAAAAAAATTTAAATTATCGATTGAACCACTTCGCTGCAAGTAGCGAACACTCTGCCCTCTAGAGTTTTTTATCTCAACTGAAAAATGTTTAAAACGCAATCGACAGATGGAAGAAGCGAAGTTCGTAGCAATGCGCCGTAGTACGAATCGAGAGAAATTCTCATTTCTTAAAAACATGACTAAAATAAAGTTTTTCATTAATTAACCTCTTTTAAATATTGAGATAATTTTTCAACAGCTGAGAAAATGTGATTAAACTCGTTTTCTTAAAGCGCACGTTTTCAATTTACAGTATGCAAAATGATCTTTAAAAAACTGAAATCGATTTCACGCAATTTCTCCTTGTTAAGCGATTTTCGCTGATCGATTAAGTGTTTAGAAAGAGTTGAATACAAAAAACACTCAGCACTCAATTAAATTAACAAAAGCTGTTCTTGAAAATGACATGAAAAGCGAGCGAAATAAACGAAAAGTGAATTTAAATAAATAAAAAAAATTTGTGAATTGGGTGAATAATGAAAACAATTTTGTAAACTAGTTTAGTAACGAGAAACGAAAATGATAAATAGTCTAAATTTACATTTGAAACTGAATAAAAAAGCGTTGAAAATTTTCAATGAGCAAAATTAAATCACAAATCTACGGTTCATTCTCTTCAAACAAAAGCAAACGTTTTCTAAGCAAAATATGAATTTCAAAAAATAAATTCAGAGTATCGCAACGTTCAATCATTTCTATTGTTAGCTTTTGTGTAACAATTCTTGTCAATTCATCAGAAAAAAAACAACTTCTTTTGATAAGTTTGATCCGGATGTTTAGAATAATATTCTCACTGTGCAGCTTTTTCTCTTCATTTGCTAATGTAGAGAGAAAAAAAAATTGCGGAAACATTCAAACTGTACAAACTTTTCTAAATGTTTGTTCTTCTAATGTTGTGAGAAAGAAAATTAAAGAGAGTCAAAGAGAGAGAAATAAAATTTAATATGATGAATATTGAAACGTAATATTACGTTTCTGAATTACTTTTGCAAATAAAATGTGCTTAGCGTAAAATGGATAAGCGAAAGCGGCTCGTTTTTAAATATGTCAATTTGTTTTACATATTTTCAAAAGAAAAGCAGTTAACGGCTAGAAAAGGAAGAAATTAAAAAATTTTTTTTAATTTTTTTTGGTTTGCTAAATTTGAGAAAAAAGTTCAAGTTTCTTGTGTGTGTGTGAAGGACCGAGAAAATTCGATGATTTTCCCGCTACGCTCATGAGAAAATTGAGAAATAGAAAACCCTGCTTAATTCAATCTTTCTATGCCACTAGTTACTTAATTGATTTTTTGTAGAAATAAATAGATTTTTAATTAAAATTTCAAATTGAGAAAGCAGAAAAAAGAAGAAGAAACTTTATCAGCTAAAAGTGCCGAAAATGAATTTAATAAATTTTTTTCATTACTTTTTTACGGCGACTGAGCTCGTCCGGCTTCGCTGTGGTCGATTTCGTTTTGGTGATGTACTTGCGAAATTTACTCGTTTTCGGTATCGCGGTGGTTGTGGTCGTAATTCGCTGCAAATTTGGCTTCGGTATGAATCCGTCCAACGAATACATCGCCGGTCGCAACGGTTTTGGCAGTAAAAGTTTAGGAATGGTACGAGTTCCGAATTCCGGAATCGTCGCGTTTTTACTCGCTTCTTTGCTGTAAATTTTGCGCATTTTTTCATCTTTCATTTGCTTACTCTCGTCGTGCACCAATATCGACACTTTGTTTTCGGACGACGATATGTCGAAAATGTCCAACGTGCGAGGGAAAGCGGCTGGCTTTAAAGAAGAAATTTAATTTAAATTTAAAGAAAATTTATAAATAAGTCACGAAAATATTCGCTACGCATTTAAAATTTAATTTTTTGTTTGTTTAATTAGTTGTTTTGTATAAAAATTTAAAAATTTCACTTACTACTTGAGTAAAATTGCGTGAATCTAACTCAACAAAATGCTTGAGATTAGTTCCTCTAACTTTCACGTAAGAAGCGTACGCTAATTTCGACGTTCGCGTGTATGGCTTCATCGTTGGCTTCAATTTTGGCGGACGAATTGGCAATTTTTTCATGCGCTTCTTCGTGTTCGAAGAAAGTTTTTTATATTTCGAAAACGGATCCAGCGGATCGAATAGATTCGATGAATTTTTTTCATTACTCGTGATCACTTTCTCAGCTTTGTATTCACTCGCTTCTTCCGCTGCGTTCTCAGTAGGAAGCGCAATGAACGAAGGAAGTTTGCTGATTGATGATCGTTTACTTTCATCCTAATTTAAAAGAGATCAAAGCGGAAATTTTAGTTCTTTTTTTCAAAAGATAAAATTTTTATTTTATTTTTTTGTGATAAAAATAAAAGTTTTCTACGCTATTACGATGTAATAATATTTTAAATACGTTTTCTCACTCGCTTAAGAAAGAACAAACAATAAATTTTGATTGCTGAGCAGATAGTGCGAATGCATTTTTAAAACTCATTAAATAAAAGCATTTAATTACGGTTAAAGCATTGTTTTGGTTTTTTATTTTTATATGTTCTGACTAGAAAATTAGCCGCAATTTTTTAGGCCAATATTCTGTCGCAATTTAAGAGAAAATCGCATGCATCGAAAATTTACGAATAACAGCGTTTAGTGTACCAAATTTAAATATTTTTTCGACTTAATTTTTTTTGTAATTTAAATTAGAATAGAAGTGAATGAAAATTTTAATTTTGTTTTGATTTAAATTTAAATAATTTTCTTTATTGCACTCTAGAAATTTCATTAAAAAATTTTTTACTTCACGTAGATTGCGATATATGACAACAGGCAAAAAATGTTTTCAAATGATTTTAAGGGAGTTAATTTTGGTCTTCCGGCTTAAAACAACAACAACAACAACAACACCAACAAGAACATAAATTATAATAATTATTTTTAAATAGCCAAACTAAACATTTAAGAAGAAGAAAAAAAAGTGAAGCAAATTTTATCGAGTTAAAGCGCTAATTTAGTCACGATTTTTAAACAGAAGAAGCATTTCGCACGATTTCGCATTTTATTAATTATTAATAGCCAATCTCAGTGAGTTTAGTGAATTCACAAATTCTAAAAAATCTTCAAATCATCAAAAGTATCATTGCACACACATAATAAACGTTTAACCGTTTCGAAAACACTTTAAACGGCAGCGGTTTTTCTCTAGATTACAATTTTTGATTGAAAATAATCACCCGAGAAAGATAATAAAATCTCATCTTAACCGATAATCATTTTCAAGATTTTTCTAACGTGTAATTTGATTTTGATTTTTTATTTGTAACTGTAAAATATAATTTTTTGAGAACGGCAGTAAAGTTTAAAGCAACGAAATGAAAGTTTTTTCTCGATTTAAATTATTAAATGATCGTTCTAAACTGTAAAAGAAAATTGGTTAAAGTAAAAAACGTGAGCTCACATTGAAATGATGAGCGAGAATGAAACGAAAAAAAGCGAATTTTTTTGTTTTAAAAAAATAATTAAAATTTATAAACTTTGTGCTTTGAAATATTCATTTGAGTGTCACGTTTGGCCCACTGTGAATAGAGTGAATGCGGTTAAACGCTGTTGTAATTTGATTAGCGTATATTCATTTAAATATTATTTTCATTTTAATTTGTAACCTAGACAATAATTGCCAGTAATCGAAAAAAAAGTGAATTTTCGTCGGTAATACTGTTAACCTCTGTACAATGCTTGAAATTATGGCAGTAGTGCTTCGAAAAAAATGATTTGCATTTTAGGAAAATATCAATAAAATTTGCATGCGTAGCTAAATTACTCGCTGAAATTATTTTGTTTGTCTTTTTTACATTAAAATTTTCGGTTACTACAAAAGAAGCCAATAACCTCGATCGTGTGCTTTACGAATAGCTTTGAGACAATAATAATCGCTCAGATGCTCACTGGAATTTAGGTTTCGATGAGTTGTAAACATTATTAATGCGAGCGTAGCATTTGAGCAGTTTAAATGCACATCGAAAGATTGATTTTTTGTTTGTTTAAAAAAATTGATTGCAACGGCGACATCATTTTCACTCACGTCTTCTTATAATGAGCAAATATTTGAAATATTCTTCACACATTTTTTCATAAGCCGGTCGCTTTGAACAGCGTTAAAATGCTTAAACAGTAAAAATCGTCCACCATTTACTTTTTTGATTAATTGTTCGCAAAGGTCAACACTGGACCGAACCGAGTGATTGCGTGAGGAGTTTCTCTGAGTGCGACGAGGACGATTAATGCACACACACACACACACACCTTTTGCTGTTTTTATTTTCCTTGACACTGATTAGAAAAACTTTTTTTTATCTTGTTCTCTCTCTCTCTCTCTCTTTCGCTCTCTCGTTTTTCTCTCTTCTTTCTCTTTTCTCACTCCACACCCATTTTAAAAGCTGCAATTTATTTACTCTCGCCGCTCAACAACAACAATAACAAAAAAGCAACGTCCTTTTTGTAGCTTCTATCTTTTGCTCTTAGTTTTTTAATATTCATAAAAAAAGAGTGAAGTTAAAATGAAAAGCATTGTTTTTAAATACTAAACATTGTTTGATTTGCTTTTGTTTTGAATTCTAATTTTCTCTTCTCTTCAAAGAAGAAAAGGGTGAAATTTTTTTTAAAGCTTTCTATTTCAATGAAACAATAAACTATTTGCATTTCGTCAAATTTCACAATTGACAATTGTCAATTGCTGTTTTTTGTCGGTGAGCGAACAGAATGTGAATATTTTTTCTTGTTTAATAGCGTAAATCGATCAGAAAAGGTGAGGAGTGATCTAGAAAAACAAGGCGAGAGCTTCAAGTTTTTCGCTCGTTTTCGATGAAATCAAGCCGATTTCCACCTGCTTTCAAACCGCAAACACACAAAATGTACTGTGAACCCTTTTGCGTCGCTTAGCTTCGAGGCAATTTTAATTTCTTTTAGCCGAGAAATGATAGATAGTCGACCCTTGCTATCAATTTTTAACTGAGTAACCAAAGCCACTCCTTTGCTCGAAAAGCAGACCATTTCGCAAGCGTTTCGTTTTTTCATTTAAATGAAAAATAAAAGTTTTTTAAAAAATAAACATTTATGCAAAACTTTTTCTAAAAGTGTAGATACAAAGCAAGAAAACTCCAACGCAAAAAATTCAAGTGAATTACTTTTTTCTACTTGAGAATAATTTTTATTTTCATAAACATTGGAATGTTGTTATTTTTTTTTTATCACAAATTTAGAACAATAACGAAATTAAATTATTTTACAAGGATTATTATAATAATAATAAAAAATTGAATAAAAATAAAATAAAATCGCTCGCTGCTTTTTATTTTAAATTTAATTGAAACCAGCCCTAATTTTAATTTACTTACGAGCTGAATGAGATAAGACTTTGAACTCTATAATTTTCATGAAGTTAACTCTTGCAAAATTGAAAATTTATTCCACCTTTGCTATTTTATTGAATTAGAGATAAAAATTTGTTGCTTTCAATTTTGAAGCAAATGTTTCCTAGCTGTGTGAACATATCTGACGACGCTTTTTGGATTAAAAAAAGATTTTTATAAAATAAATGCAAAGATATGAGCAGACCGAAATTGGCGACCTAAATTCGAGAGAAAAGCGAAATTTGTATAAATCGTACATCTAAAGATGAGGCAACAAAAATTAATTTTTCATTACAAAATTTAAAAATTAAAATTAAACTATCTACTCTCAACCTTAATCGCATTTTTCTCTCTCGATTTGAAGTGAATCAATGATTTCATATAATCATTGAATTAAAAATGCAAATAACAACACTTTTTTCTCAAGTGAAAGAATAATGAACGGAAAAGTTTTATTTCCTCTATCTTCTTCTCGAAATTAACGCAACTTCTTCGTATCTTGCGCACTCTGTTAATTCATCTGCTACAAAAATTGTATAAATTTAAATCGCGATTTAATTAATCCGCACGAAACTTGTTTAGCTTTTAAATTACAAACATTATTAAATAAAATGAATGAAAATTGTTTGAATTAAAGTGAATAAAAGAAAAGTTTTTTCTCAACTTTACATAACAAAACAAAACAAAACTTTGTATATTTAGTTGTTAAATTATATTTTTAGACTTTTTTTAAAACCACCGCAAAAATAAATTTTTTATGCATATCGAAATTTATTCTAAATTCAAATTATTCTCAAGCTTTTTTATTTTAATTTTCGCCTAGTTTTGCGCACATTTTAATTTTTTTTATTTACAAAAAAAGAAGTGAAATAGAAAACATTTAAGCTTAATTCATTTCAAACATTAAGCCATGAGAGAAAAGATAATTTTTTTCTTGCTAAATATTGAAAATAATTAGAAAAGTAAATTAAGCTTCGCTTCTTTTCAAAGCTTACTTAACCTAATGATATATTTACAAACACATTTGCAGGTCATTACTGTTTGATAGACGTAAATAAAAAAATTAAAGTGCAACAAATAAACGCGTATTAGCATTTTGTCTTCAACCATCTTTCTAAACAAGCGAAGTCACAAAAAGAGTTCATCAAAAATAAAGCTTTAAGCGATCGAGAGGAAAAAATTTTTTTGGAGCAGCAAATTTTTTTCGCCTTTTCTGTGAATTTAAGCAATTTATTTATGGAAGTATTTCGATTGCGTAAATTGAATTCAAGGAAAATTTTCATTTTTTTTCTCCCTTTCTCTCTGGGTTACTTTATCGATAATATCAGTAATAATCGAGCTGAAGTTATGTTTTCGATTGAGTAAAAGTAAAATACACAACTTGGTTGAGTTACGGTGAATATATTAATTTATCGTCATTTGTAAACACAGCTTAAGGCTAGAATAATCGATTCTTGCATTCAATTTTTCAAATATTTTGAACATTTAGAGTCAAAACGTCAATGTTAAACATAGAATGCGATATGCTTATCTATGATTTCAACCGGGAAAAAAAGTTTAAAAATATTTTTTTCACTTACCTGTCCATATAAAACTGCTCTTATTGTGGCCACAATCGTAGTTGTTGTTTCATTTCTTAGTTTCGGCGTATTTGTTGTTGTATTGTTTACAATTGCGGTAATTACTGAAAAAGTGAAAAAAGATAAAAAAATGCTTCAGAAACACTTAAAGGAAATGAAAATTTTTATCGATTGATCGATTGTTTGAGAAAATGTTATTGACCACAAAAGCTGGCACATTTAATGATGCATAATAGATAAAAGAAAGCGAAATAAGTGATTAAGCTAAATCGCTTAAATTTAACGGTTATTTAATCGATTTTAAAAAATAATTTAAAAAGGATTAAAATTCTTTTTAATAAGACACTATTCACAAAATTTCCTTGATCTCAACGCGTAATTCAAATAAGAAGGCGTAATAACGAGCTTCAGTTTTTAGTTTTTTCACATTGTTTGAGTTTTTTATGGCACACTTCTCTATGTATTTACACCTCAATACAGAAAATAATTTTCAAGAAGAATAAGTTTCAATAAGTTTGTTTATTTCTTATTTTTTTCATAAATAATTGACGGCTTCGCTTTTTAAAAAACAATAAATCAACAGTTTAAATAATTGTTTTGTTTTCAGCTAAGATAAACAGCGATTTTCGGCTCGTTATTACTGTCAACAAATACTTAAAACATTTTTAAATTTTGTAAATCGCGTTTTTTTGTCGAAAAATTTTGCGTGTGTTTACGTTTAAAATTTATGTCAAAAAAACAAGACTTTCGACGAATCTTTAAGAAGTGAAACTACAGGAAATCAACATTGAGACATTAAGTGTATTTAGTTTAAATTACGTTTGAAACTCTTGTGAATTGTCGAACTACTGTCAATGAAAGTGTGTCCTTGTTAGAGAGAGAAAGACGCACGCAATTTTTTTTTTAATTCGAAGAATTAGAATATTTATCGATTTTATGTATAATGTTGAATACTGACCCGAAAAGCAAGGAATTTAATATTTTTTCATTTCACGCCAGATTATGCTTTTAAATACGATTTTCACTTTCGATACATTTTACACACACACAAACACACAAAAAACTTTTTCATTCAAAATCAAAAGAAAAAAA
>NCKU01000231.1:0-52563 GCA_003675995.1 Dinothrombium tinctorium
TAGTCTAACTTTTGATCTTTATAATGAGACCAATGACCTGATTTATCGTAAACTTCACGAAAACGTAAAGGCCAAGAATTGAATAAAGACTCACAAAATGAATAGTTATTGCTTAACTCTTCCAATGAATTTTTGAGTATAATTAAATAATTGTAATTTTTGTTGTTTCTGAATACTGCGGCATTTAAAAAACGTTATAATTTATTTCAATTTGAAACCACATTTTTGTTTACAGTAAAGCAAAGCTTATCAATTGTGACATTTCATGAAATGCAGGAAAGTATTCTTTTCGCGGTGGTATACTTTTTTCTGTCGGGAGTAGTACAGTCAGTGACAGAATGTTTTGCAATAAGTTTCATTAAATTAACAGGTTTTTGTGGACATCCATTGGGAAAGATTGCAAAACATTTTGTCTTTGATTGTACTATCATGCAAAAATTATAATAATAGCGAAGATAAACTTCAATAATTAAATTTGAGCTTCAATAATGAGCTTTATTCAACTTCCAAAATAAATCGCTTGTTTTTAAAAGAACAATTGAATACTTTTATGCAAAAAGGAGCTATCGGCTTTCGTTAAATAAATCTTGAGCTTATATTTTGATCAATATTTGTTTCATGATGTGTTATCCTTAATTTAGACAAAACTTAGTGTTCACAATGACATAATTTAAAATCATTTAATTTGATTGAAGAAATCGCGAGTTATTTAAAGTCGATATCCCCTTTTTGCATGAAAGTATTCAATTATTTCACTGAAACTTAAATTTCAGTGAAAATGATAGAAATTCGATTGTTTGAATTTACTTTCCGAACTGTGTTTAGAAGCAACCCTTTTTTCGATGAATACCTTTTTTGACGCAATTATAAATTCGATTTTTATAGTAAAAGAATAAAGAAATAGAAGTAGCAGAATTATTAAATAAAATTAATATGTTCAAATTAAAGTAATATGTTCGTTTTCATAACATTTTCTCGAACTAATGAGTTAATTGAGTTTATTGCGAAAGTGCTTCTCTTTTTTCTGCCAAAACTTTTTGAATCGAAACATTTCTAATTAAACTTGCCTTTAAAAAATCATTGATTTTTATTCTCTATTATTGTCTTGTATTTTGTATTAATCGTCATCGAAAACGGTTAAAAAACTAGAGAATTATAAAAAGAAATGCTTTCAGAATAAATTCGTTTAATTATACTCTCTATTTACTTAAAAGTAAATTATTTTTAGTGCTTACTTATTTCTGTTTAATTTTTAGATAAACACAGTATATTAAAAATGAATTAAAAGAGATAAAATATGTATATGAGTGTATATCTTACCTATAAGTTTATCTCTATAAGTTTATTGTTACATTTTTTGTAAACGTGTTTAGATTTCTTGATTACCGATTGCGTTTTACTTTTTTCAAAGATTAAATATAGACATTGAATAATCAAATTAACATGTTGCTATATAAAGGAATGCGATGTTCTTTTCAAATTAAAAACCCGAAAAAAGCTTTTTCTTGTATAAGAAAATTAAAATTCCACATCTACTCTCTATCTTCGATCTGCCTAAAATTCGATAAATTTTCGCCTATATTCGCGTTTTCCGAAAGTAAGACGAAAAAGTGAACGTTGTCATATCGATCTGCTTTCATGTGTCACAAACAAAATCTTTCAGTTTTCACGCTTGGCTCACTTTTTGTTTTCTTCGCTTTTTTCTTTTTGAATACTCCATATTTCACCTTTTTGAAAGAAACGAAAAGTGTGTTGAAAAAAATTTTAAAATAAAAAATGCGAATAATGTGTTGCTTGCTTTGACCCAAACATCGCTTTGTATCAAATAAACGAAAACTCGAGTTTTTCTGGTCCAATCACATTAAAATGCTTTTATTTAAAATTTAATTTTGCGTGCTTAAGGCTACATTAATGAATGATTAAAGTAGAATAAGTGTATTAAGAAATTTACGAAATTAAATTGTGCAATTTGCTTGAGACCAATTTTAAAACTAAGTGATGAGGAAACTGACTCACTGACATAATGAAAATCATTTGTGACATATTCTAAGAGATAAAAGATTTCTGATGGCGAAAAATTCTTTCTTCAAACAGCAAATCTATTCATTTGCATTCGAAATGAAAGTTTAAAAGCACAAATTTGCTTATAAATGGACTTATTTTTAGTCTTTTAACTTTTAAATTAAATCTAAACTTTGCAGCGAAATGCATGAAAACGAGCAGTAGTCACAAGGCATAATTTACGTTTGTATTGCGAAACTCTCGAAAAGTTCCCCGTTTTCAATTTCAAATGCTTTACTTTCTCAAAAAAAAAACGTGAAAAGCTTTTCAAATCGATTTTCAAGCAACGCAACTCAAATAACAATGAGCACATAGAATGTGGTGCTTTTACTTGCAACAAAAACCATTCTCATCATTCCCATCTTTCACATTTTGCTGCGAAAAGATGAAAATGGGCACATTGATGTTGTAACTTATAACTGGTACGAATCACAAAAAGGGTCTTTTTAAAAAGTTGTTCTTAATGAAATAAGTTTGATCGAAATCAGTTTTAAAAACAATCTTGCTTCTATTGAGAAAGCTATGTATAAAATTGAACAGATGTGGACATTTTAAATAATCTTGAAACATGCAATACTCAACTGGTACTTAATTCTAAATTTTTAAAAATTCAAAATTTCTTAAATAGAAACTCCAAGTTTCTTTTGAAAGTTGTAAATAATATCAGTAAATGAAGTGTCCACTTATGGTTATATTAAGATGTTATCATATCACTCGAAAATTCAAGTTTTGAATATGAAGACAGCATTTTAATAAAACCACAACTGTCCATTTCAGATCGATTTTCTTTATAATGTAAAAAGAGCAATTTTCAACCTAAACTCATCTAAACGTGTTACTTCTGACAAAACGAGAAATTTTATTATGTCAAGTCATCAGCAAACAATAAATACGCTAATTTTACCTTAAACCAAATTCCATTTAAAAATTGTGAAATCCGATAGTTAAAGACAGAAAGAGATAAACGGGCAAAAACTGTAAGAATAAAAAAGGTAACCTATAGAGTTGAATGCTTCAAATTTTCAACAGTTTCGGAAAAATGTTTGTCTCGGATCAACCATTTAATGCCTTATCATTTGTGATCAAGGTTCGAGAGAAAATTTAAACGCATTTAAAAGTAAAATTCACAATCATTGATTGTATTTAAGTAAACACGTTTCACTGTATTCGAATGAAAGCGAAAAGCAATCGCGTTTTATTGAGTGAAAGCATAATTTCTAGTTTTTTTTTCATTTGACTGTTTCATAACAAGTGATTTAAGTTTGTTTTGTATTATTTAAAACAGAAAGAAGTTGGTTTTTAATAATAAAAATTAAAAAATGTCGAAGTAAAAGTTAAGTGAAAAGTGGCCACTTCAACATTACTCGAAACTGAAAAATGACCATTTCAACATTAAGCTTTGAGTGCTACGACATGGACTTAGGTAAGAACCGATTTCTTTATCCGATTCATCATTGTCTCCGAAAATTACTGCCGCTTTGCATATCGGTTATACGCTGTTCATGCTGTAATCGTCAAATTAGATTCCACGGTTTTTCGCATTTTCTCCTTACATTTCATGCGGTTGCAAACAGTCGAATGTAAATGCAAACAGAAAGGCCGATTTCGTTAATAAAATTGCAAATTTCGCTCACTTTTTACTTCAATTCGTTTGTTTATTTTTCAAAACTAACTTTCAAATGTGGAATTAATATATGCGATGAATTCAGTGTGATTTGCTTGCTGTGTTTTTTAAAAAATAATTCACGAATTGCTTGTTTGTTAAACGAGAGTTTTTTGCAAGTCATTGAATAGTTTAATACCTTAAGATTGAGAATTCTTTGCAAGTTCTTTGCAGTTTAACCTTTTCATTTGAACTCATTTATTTTCTCGAGACATAATTCATTGTAAAGACATCGTTATTAATGGAGTTCACTTATAAAATAAAATTATTTTGAATTGCGAGACGAGCATTACGTTCCATCTCTCTTTCAATTATCGCATGGACAAACTTTTTTCCGAAACTCTATCGAATCTAAATTGTATTATGTTTATCGAAATAAGAATTCAAATAAATTTCAAAATCCTTTATCATCATTAAAAGGAAATTTTGAATAATTCTCTAAACTAACTTTTTGTAAGATACTAAGACAAAGAGCCCTAACTAGTTAAAAACCAAGCGATTCTTTTCTTAATTTCAGTGATCAACCAGGCTCATCTTGATAATAGACATATTACTTTGATACTCATTTAAAATATATTTTTATTAAGAACTTTTTAAATCTTTATTTTGAAAAAAGCTTGAACTCTAGTAAGTACGAATGTACATTCGTGGTCACATTGTTATGTTATCTTTTCCATTTAAAACTTCAATTTTCAATGGATAAGATAACATATTAATCTGAACACGAGTGGAGTAATTATAATAAGAAAATAGAAGATTGCAATCATAATCTGCCCCTCAACTCTATCACCATTTAAAAGTCATTTATGTCGAAGCTTTTTCATTGCACCAAATAGAAGTTCAATTATATGTGTGATTGTGCCCACTTTAAGATTATGATTCGATTTGCTTGAAGAGCACTCTCGTAAATACTTTTTCTTATTCAATTGTTTCAATATACTAAAAAGCGAAATTGCTTCCATTAACGGAATCAAATTTTATCTTTTTTTTTCGAAACAGCGAAATGCGTGTCAAATGAGCGGACATTTCATGTGATAACAAAGAATTTCAGAATTCAGCAAGAAAATGTCGCTGAAAAAGCATTAAAATCTTATTCGTGCAAAATAACAATCAAATGATCTTGAATTTGTCTTATCGTAATTAAGATCAGAAATCTGATTACTCGCATTCGCTATTTTGACAGTGAAAATAAAGAAGTGAAACTGTCAAAGACTAAATTGAAAAGCGAAAAAGAAAGTTAAACGTTTTTTCTCAAATTAATGGCTTGAATGTTGCATTTGAAAAGGAACCAATTTCAGAACTTCGACAGTAAAGAAAAAATTTTCAGTATCGTTAACTTTTGTTTCACTTCAATTCGCAATTCATTAAAAGCTATGTTGTGATTATTTCGTGTCCGCTTTCGAGCAAAGCATTATTTGATAAATTTTGAAGCTGAAAATTGGGCACAAAAACGAAATTGTTTCAATAATGGAGAGCAAATTATAGTTTTAAGAGAAAGTATATTTCTCTGTTCAAAACTGTGTGATCATTAAAAATGAGATGTTAGCGACAAGTGAGAGCGAAAGAATGTTAATCATATTTCGGCATTGATCGCGAACGAGCGATTTCACAATACTCGCTAGTCTGATAAGTGAAGTGTTCAAATCGAAATGAATCGATTCGAGTTAATCACTTTGTTTAATTGAATGGATCAATGTCGAGTGACAAGTATTTATTGCACATAAGTATCAATTTGAAAGTGCTTTGAATATGCGTTGACGAATTGCGACAATAAATCTTTTCGGCGATGATTTAATTAAAAACTGCACTCGAGTGCAGGCGTTCATTTGTTGCAAGATTGCAATCGCAAAACGATGAGTTCAAACGCTGCAATCGCTCACCTATATATCAATTTTCGGCGAACGCTGCGCTTGAAGAAGCCGCTGCATCCATTACAAGCCAAAATGCCATAATGTTTGCCGCTTGACGTATCGCCGCAAACTACACACAATAGGCCAGGTGAGGGTCGTTTATTCTGACCGCGACCGGACGCGGTCATGCTTAATGTTTGGTTTGCGGAGGATTGAATATTTTGAGGCGAATTATGACTCGAGTCGACTGTTTGATGCTCGACCAGCGAATTACTCATTGAAAGATTAAGCGGTCGCACGTGGTTAATTGATGAGGTTACGATGGGCTTGAAGAGAGTTGGGGACATGAATAACGGCGGACCCGTGCTCGCGAGGCTGTTGAACACGGTCGGTGGACAACGTGATCGAGTTGTATGCAGCGTGGTGTTTAAGTCGAGCGCATTTGGATGTTTGGCGAGAAACGGCGATTCATTTTCAATACGAGTCAATAAATCGGAATCATTTTGCGGTGTTCTACGTTTTGGCGATGTCTCAGAATTTGGTCTTGATCCAGAATCGCTAACATCAGAGCATAAATGGGAACAATCTACGAAGAGGTGGATAAAGAAGTGTAATATACTCGGAACAAAGAAAACTGCTCTATACTTTGTTATTTGAGCTTAAAGCAAGAAAGAAGAGAAAGAAAGACGTGCTGCGAATCTGTTTTATCACAAAGAATGGCAAAGATGCTTTGCCGTTTTATGGAGAAACGGGGCAGCTTTATAGCTATAACCCAACAGACAAATTGAAAGCGGATTATACAGTCATTGCCGAATCTAATAGCGAGTGATGGCGAAATGTGGCATTCAACTACGATTTGTGAAATTGTGATGCTTCTTACGGACTCTTTTAAGCCGATTATAAATAAACGCATCTCTTTAATTGATTTCTATATAGCAGAGAGCAGAAAAACTTTTGTTCCTATAAAGCGGGCGACGGCGAGCGCCGAGCTCGGGCGGCTACGGTGAATCAATGCACTGCTCCCTCACATTTCAATTTGTGTTTCGCTCTCATCCTCTTAAAACAAGGATTACTCTTTTCAATGCATCAATCGCATCGCATTCGAAAAATTGAATTCAGCGACCGCGCATCGCTCTTTGCCCCTGAAATGGCACTTCTTCTGCGTGCAGCAGATGGATAGCTCGCGTTTGCTTCGACTTCGCTGCCCGTAGACGTTACCTGTTAAGCTTTGCTTGTCGTCGAACTCTTTCTCAGACACGGATCTCTCTTCTCTTCCGATTGAGTCACTCATTAAGGATGACCGCGAACGGAAACCGAAACTTTTCGCTGTGCAAAAGGATGACACGAAAAGTAAATCGCTCAACGCGCGCGAAACTCGGCTAAAACTGTGTGCATTCGCATCGAGAAATGTACACCTAAAGTTAACTATGTGCGAAAACCGAAAAAAATTTGGGTTAATCTCGGTGTGGAATCGAATTTTTGATATTTCAGTGGTGCGAGAGCATGGCATCGAGTGATGCGCCACTCCTTACGGTCCGCCCTGTAAGGCATTTATAGCATCTGCATTATGCTCGCTGACTTTAACAGCTCCGTCTTCTCAGCAAATCGATAGACCTATCGAATGGAGACAACAGTCAGCCCGTTATGAACACATTGAGTTGCTATTACCCTATAGACTTAACGGAATCCGTTGTATAGAGTCACTTTTTCTCTTTGCGGCCTCCTCTTTCAAGCGTATCGATTGAAGCGACATTTTTCCCTCTGTCGCTGCGATTGCATGCTTCTTTCATTCGGCTTCTTCTGCTTGCATAACAGTAATCACTAATATTGTATGCGATACAATCGGCATTGTTTACAAATATATTTGCAGCACTCAAATGCAGTCTGCGAAGTGACAGAAAATCTGATGATCCAATTAACAGTGAATGCAAAAGATTGTTTGAGAAGTGAGAAAGTTTTAAGCGCGCAGCAGGTACGACATTTGTTCGTGACATCCCTCTTTGAAGCAGCAAGAAGTGCAGCAATGAAAGCTGCTCGATTATCTCACATTCGCATTATCATTGCGAATAACGCCCGAGTTCGAGAGCAGCGTTAAGAAACAATTTGATGCAAGCACAACAACTCCAACAGTGACATTATGCGAATGGGTAATGACTGACAGCGGGTCGCTCGTCAAATATCTGCGAAGGCGATACACAGCCACTCATCACTTGATACGGTCGCTTGCAGCGCGGACAATCGAACTGCGGGCTCGAAATGCACAGATGAGTTGCGGAGATCGCGGGCCAGAAAGATGAGAGTGAGCAGCGATAGCAGAAGTGCAGTTAGTCAGAATTTAATCTTCAAGTGTCATGCTCTATGGTTAGTAATATGGAGTAAATCCCAAAAATCCAAGTGGGAGCAAAGAACACCTGAGCCTCAGAAGCGAGATGCGAGCTATAAGCCGGCAGTAAAGTTCTATCAAACGCTCGCTGCCGAAGAAAGACTTAAATTTGCATGAAACTCATATAAAATGGGAGACATTGCCGCACGCATTGCATCGGCAAGCATTATCCTTTTACTGCAACGCTGAGGATCAAAGCGTGGCTGTCGCGCAAAGTAGAAGCGAATTGCGCCTCAATTTATAGTGAATATACATTGCGGATTATGGAATCAAATTTACTTTCAATTGCTTAAACTGATTACCCTCGTGAATGACACTCTTTTTTGTGCGCGCACTAGTTTATCTTTGTCAGAAGCGACGCTGAGCAATTTGTCAAGAAGTGGATGACTGCAGTGTGACAATATGCGACACAATCGTACGCAAATACGATTTCTCATAAATAATTGTCGAATGCGAGCGCAAAATAAAAAGACGTGTTTCAATTGTTGTCCCACTTTAATGCTATTCAGCGTAATAAAGTGCAAAGCTTTCAATCAATTAAAGGTATTCAATGTGAACATCAAAAACGAGAGTAAACTTTGCTAAATTCAGTTAACGACACGTGCCTTTCTTTTCGCTTCTCCTCCGAAAAGAATCAATTGTGTTACGAGTGTTGAAAACGTGATTATTTGTGTGACCAGCAATGAAGTTAAAACCATTTGGTAATTTGCTTCTAAAAGCACGATTCTCCTCGCCCTCTACTCTTCCCCTGTGCATCCTTAACATTGCTGCACACGTTGCAACGCTCCCTTGACGAGCTCACTGCTTTCCATCTCGCTTTTATTCTTAATTGCTTTTCACAACGCTTGCCTAATTAACTGTTCTCCGCCGCTGCTCCCGTTTTCCGATTTTCGAAAGCGCACTGTTTGACTTTGAATCTTTGATCAAATTCGAAAAGTGTGCGCAAAGTTTCGATGTGAATAGCATTTCGATTACACACTGTTGCCTCTCAATTCTATTCTTCACTCAAAGCGCAGTTAATAAACTATTTGAGTCGAAATGAATTGCGCCTTTCTTTTCCTTTTGCAAAAGCCAGCACAGAAAACTCGCGACTTTGAATTCTTATGTGAGGCGCGTTTCAAGAACTAAAATTTACTCTTTGCTTCAGCCATTTTGCTCAGCCCCGTTTCAGCAACATCAGCATTCATTAACTTAATATCATTGACATAAACCAAGTCGATAACGTGATTTGCTTCACCTACTCAATGATTTTGAAGATTAGATCGCCGCAATTGAATCAAAGCGAAAGGCAGGCTTTTCAGTGAAATAAAAGCTCATTTCGTGCCCAAACAAATAAAATCGGAGTAAAATTTGTCATCTCTCCTCCGCTGACACTAGATTCAATCGAAAAGCGAAACGTTGCAACTGATAACTCGATTCTCTTTAATCTGTTTATTGTCCTCCAAACGATTTCTGAATCGACTCGAAGCAGCATTTCATTTTAGTTTATTGATCCTGGTAAATTAAATCAACCAAATTAAATTCGAAACATTCTTTCGTTGTTTCATTGTGATTAAAACTTCTTATTAAATTATTAAATTAAATTAAAAATTCTTATTGCAATTGTTTACTACAAATATCATGAAAATGTTTTTAGTTCAAAATACTTGAATTTTTAATAATCTTGCTTTGATAAGTAAAATTTTTCACAAATAATGATGATGATGAAGCCATTCTTTTGCAAATCCAGACACTTTACTGTTTTTAAGACCAAACGGCACTATTGAGAACAATTTGTGACAATGTCTCATCAGCTTTCAGTTTATCCTCATCAGATCTCTTTCGAAATTGAAATGATTTGATTCTTGACACCTCTCACTTTTGCCGTTCAAGTTTTGATTTAAAGCAGATATAGCTTAACTTTATTAAATTATTTTAAGGACCGAAAATATTGGTTAGGTTAATGTTTTTGAGTTTTTAATTTCTATGAAATCTGGGAAATAAATAGGTATAAACTCTTAGGCTTTTAAACTTTTAAATACAAAACTTGAACAAATTAGTGTTGCCATCACCTTACTATAACTCAAAACCTTACACTCGATGTTCCTGCAAACTGACACTATGAGAAATCAGTTTGTAAGCACCGAAAACCATTAACACATTCCTTTCTTTCAGCCTTACAACAAATTAATAAACATAAGCTGTGTGTGATTTAAATTAACACTCGAATGACAAAAGTAAGAAACATCAAGAATTGAGTCATTTCAAGTTCGAAAGTTAGCTGATAAGTACAAAGCTGCCGAAATGTTGTCGCAAATTGCTCAGCAGTGCCATTTGATCTTAAAAAACTTTGAGTGTCCAAAAATGTTTTTCATTTTTAGAATTTTGCTATTTATTTATTTTACCATTACTTTTGCTTGAATGAATGATTTTTTGGGGTTTGGTTCACTTGCCAGAATGACACTTGCCCGAATCACATTTGCCAGAATTGACACCTGCCAAAATTGATACTTGACCGAATTGACATTTGCCAGAATTATTTTAAAATTATCAAAAATTACAATAATAAACTATTAATGATTAAATACAGGATGTAAATTTAGATTTGTCCACTAAAAATGAAGCTTTTTTTGTGCCCGTTCCCGATTTCAATCAAACTTGGTATGCAGATAGAACTTCATTAGTGTATTAAGGATTACCCCCATCATAGGTGCGAATTTTGCGCATGAAGCAAGTTATTCACGCGCAAACTTTAAGTCATCGGCTAATTTTTTTTTTCGATTGCGGATCTAATCTCAATCGATTCTCACACGATTAGTTTTACATGAAAGTACTATTCAACTTCTATCTAATGAAAGATGTCTCATAATTCTGTATGAAAGCACTAAAAAATTGCTTCTAAGAGGTTTTAACATTAATAATTATAGAGATAAAAATAATTTTATAAAGCACATAATGAGTTTAAACATTTAAACATAAAAAACTAATCGTGTGAGAATCGGTTGAGATTAGGTCCGCAATCGAAAAAAAATTAGCCGATGACTTAAAGTTTGCGCGTGAATAACTTGCTTCACGTGCAAAATTCGCACCTATGATGGGGGTAATCCTTAATACACTAATGAAGTTCTATCTGCATACCAAATTTGATTGAAATCGGGAACGGGCACAAAAAAAGCTTCATTTTTAGTGGACAAATCTAAATTTACATCCTGTATTTAATCATTAATAGTTTATTATTGTAATTTTTGATAATTTTAAATTAATTCTGGCAATTGTCAATTCTGGCAGGTATCAATTGCGGCAAATGTGATTTGGGCAAGTGATATTCTGGCAAGTGAACGGATCCCATTTTTTGAGTAGCAAAATTGCAAAATTAATAATTTAATTAGTACTTGAATGTACAGTGAGTGCCAAAAAATTATTTATCTTTCTTTATTCAAAACTGGCTTATTTCAATGTTAAAATAAAATAAGCAACTTTGTGTCAGTTACTGCAGCTTAAAATCATCTAATCTCTATCGATTTCAATCGCAAAATTGGAGATATTAAATTAATAAGATCTGAATGAAAACTTCAACATCTTATTTGTCACCTATATCTTTTGCATACAAGTTGTGAAAAGTTCTCTTTGTACTCGAAATGTAATTGAAGCGAAATCGTGCAGCGGATAAAAAATGCTCAATAGTAAATGATTTTATTTAGAATTTTAACTTTTTCGAATTTTCTTTTTTTTCATTTTACCTTTCCTTTCTTCTTTTCTCTAGTCATTAACATTTTGTAATTTGTTTATCTTATCTTTCATATTTCATATCGTAATCTTCTGCTGTGGAAATAAAAGTTTCATATACATCAGTCATATTTCTGTGAAAAAGTGAATTTTTTCTGTTCTCAGTAGCAAATTGGTGGCCAAAAAGTTTCTAAACTTTTAAATTGATTTATTTCAATATTAAATATATAGACACCCAAAAACTCTTTGCCATCACTCTATTGTATTTATTGTATAGTCTAATTGTAAAAAAAACTTATGAAAATTTTCTTTTTTTTTTGAAAGCTAAAATCGACCTTAATGTTAAGTTTTATCATTCGCATCACTTGTATATAAATAAGATGGATCGAATCGACAATAAATAGAAATAAATTTGTACTAATAAGTCTATTTAATTTGCTCTCAAAATTAAGTTTTAAAAAGTTGTTTTGGAGGATATAATGATTCTATTTATCTCTTAAAACGCTTTATTCGCTTGTGAGTATTCTTACATTGAGCGACATTTCATCAAGAAGTTTAATTGTTTTTCACTTGCCCTCAATTTTTTAAACACTTGATTTGAAAGCCAAATTTTTTATCAATATTTTGCATTTGAAAAGATATTCAATATTTGTGAATGAATATTAGAGTAAAAAGCTTTGCTTTATTATGCAGAATGTCGCATAATGGCTTCCCAAACAGTTGCACCCTCAAACATTCACACCACATACAATTGAATGCCGAAAAAAAAATATACACAGAGAATTTAATCCCCCTTCTGTCATCTTTTGTAACCGTTCATTTTTGAAGCTGCATTTTGCAAATGATTCGCTGCATTCGTATTGAAATCAGTTTCACTATCAGGTCAATTTTATTGGTGAATCGATAGTCGAAGGTTTTTATGTTTTCACAATTCGAAGAGCGATCAAAGCTTTGTTCCCCACCAAATACAATCTACTTCGTCATCTGTTCACAGCTCGTTATAAAACAAGTAAAGCAAAATTTAAATTTAAATAGCAATTGCCTATTGTTTGCTTAAATAGCCAGTCAAAACTAATGTCCGCTTAATATTTTTTGAACTCTGCAACTTTCGGAGCAATCAAAATTGTTCTACCATTGCAAATAAAAAACTTGATTTCAATAACTTTTATGAAAGCGAGCATTGAGAATTTTTTTATTATTGTTAAATATCCTTTTCACAATTTTACTGAGACAATTTCAAAATCATGGCTGCGTTTGCTCACAAAAAATTACTCGAATAAAACTGACCCCGTACATTACAATTGATTTTTGAGACAAAAATTCTAACATTGAGTATAGTTTTCGGAGAAATATTGTTTCAACCAAGAATTTAAAGCAATTTTATTTCATAAAACAAAATCAAACATGAAGTACGAAGAGAAGTGCAGCAAAAATTGAGTTTAAAATGGTAAACATTTTTGCCAAGTTAATATTTTTTCATTTATCATTTAGATTTAACGTTTGATTAGATAATCAGAGAACAGAGAAATTATTTCATATTTTTCATTTTAAACTCATTTAATTTTTTGGATTACATCCAATAAGAGTTGCATTTCACCTGCAAATAAACAAATTCGTTGGCATTGGTTTTGGCAAAAACTAAAGCTCACTTTGTATGTCGCGAACAAGTGCGTCAACCTGTAATTTACTGTCCAAAATCTCGACAGACTGTGTATATGGGTTGTAGCGAACATGAAATGGTCGCGGTATTGTCTTTGAATACTCCCTAATTGAAATAATCGGTTAAAAGAAGAGAATCAAAAATCAAATTTTTGATTACCTTAATTTTTGTTGCGATTCTTCGAAACTTTCGCACAGAAAATAAATCGGCTGATATTCAGTTATTGGATATTTTTGCTCCCCTGTTACGTACGGATCGAATGGTTTGATAGTTGGTTTGCCACTCAGACAGTACTGTATAGACAAACAAATGAATAAAATGATAAAACTTGTTTTTGAGAAGTTTTCTCTCAAGAAAATGAAAAATGAGATAGCGGCGAACGATCTTTCGAAAGCCGATAATGATATGAATGTTTGCTTTCAGTAAATAAAAAAAGATCTAAAGATCAATTTTTTAGCTTCACAGCGCTACTTGATTAATATGTGAACTACAGTGATTAATATGGAAAATACCTGTAGTTCACCGTAGCTTGAAAGTAAACCGGCACCGAAAGCCCTTATTTGTCCATCTTGTTTGCAAAGACCAAATTCGACTGTAAACCAATAGCAAGTAGCCAGCTTTTCAATATATTCATCAGGTGCACCGAGCGATGCTAAACCGATTTCTTGCGAGAATTTTGCAAAACTTGGATCAGCAAATAATGGTGCATGTCCTAAGAGCTCATGGCATACATCAGGTTCGGGTGTGTACAAAGGTTTTGACGAATGACGAATGTATTGAGTCGAGTGAAATACTCGAAATGCAAGTCCAGCTAAGAAATCTCTCGAACTCAAAAGACCAGCTACTGGTCTAAGCGTAAATCCAGTGCAATCTGCACAAGAGTTTTTTATTCTTTTTGTATTTTCTACTTTCATTATTACTTTTTAAAAAATTTGAAACATCCTCAAGCTGCGGAATGTTATCTTCTCGATAACCACAGTTTTCAATCATCAAAGGAAAAATGTGATTGTGTTCTTTGCATGCATGTGTAGAATAAAGCTTTATTAACTGATTAAATACCACACCCCATGTTTTAATCTCTTCTTCAGTATACTTAACTCTTGGAATAGGTTCACCGCTAAGAAAGAAAGAAAGAAAGAAAGTTTAAATTCGTCTGTCAAAATAGGATTTTCAAAACGCTTAACTGTTTATAATTATAGGCGATATCAGCGAAATATTTTCTTCTTGAGCGATAATTTTGATCTTTGAACCCCTGAATGATAATTGTTTAAGTGCCAACAAGTGAGAAAATGTGCGTTTACCGGATGATCTGCATCTAATTCTGATCCGTATGTGAGAATGTGGTTGCTAAATTTATCCAAATCTTTGATTTTGATAGGGAACCAAGGTGTAGCTTCAAAACTACTTGTTTGGTCTCTCGAAACTAAATTCATGTATTGCGTTATTTCACGCAATGATTCAATCGCATTCTTCGTGTTTCCGCTATCGGTCGCGAGCTCCACAATAAATTCATAATCATTTTCAAATCTTTTTGATGAACGCGATTCAATATGCAAAAGATTCACTTCATTATCCTGTTGTGAAAGTGTGAACAATCATTTATAATAAAAGAAAAACAAGGGAAGAAACGAGAAACTTACTTTGAAAATTTTCAAAGCCTCGGCGAGTGCTCCGACTTTTTCTTTCATAGCAAACATAACTGTAATCGACGCTTTATTCTCATTCCATTCCATCACGTAAACGCCATGCTTTATAGCTTCTTTAAATTCCTAAATTTTGAGAAAAAGAAGTTAATTTAAAATTCGTTTGCAAGCAAATTGTACGAATTTAGAAGCAAAATCAAAAATTTTAAATTTAGACAATGGAAACTTACCATTGTTTACGGAACAATTAGTGAACAATGATTGAGGACAGCGAATTAAGACAAAAGATTTGAGATTACCTTTTCGGAATGTTTCACGTCATTATTTTGCTTTGCAACAGTAGCGAAATCCAAATATTTGTTGAAAACGTCCATTTCCGAAATAGAGAATCAACAGCACTCATATAAGACACTTTATGCTTTTACGCGAGAATAAACTTTTCTTTTTTACTGAACCTCAATTGCTCTAATCGAAAAGTTTTCAAATACGCTATTATTACGCAAGTTTTTCATTGATAAAAAAACATGCGATTTGGTTTGCATTTCGAGCACTATTGTCAGCTCATTTATAATAAATTGTTTATAAAGTAAGATTATATAAGAGCACGATCCATATTTTGGCAAAATAAAGTTTGCAATTGCTATAAAAATTTAACGTGAAGCACCATTGTTCAAGGGTCTGAAAATCCGAACTTTGCGCTGCCTTGACCCAACGAGAACGATTGTACCCGGCACCTAGACTTTTTTCTTAGCGGAAGAAACACGAGTAAACCTATTATTAATAAATAATATCTCACGAATTAGTAAAAATTTTTCTCACCAATACATTTAATTCGAACAGTATCTTCAAGAATTATTATTTTAATCTTGCGTAAAAGTCGCAAAATTGTAACGAAAGAATTTTTTTAAGGCATAAAAATCGATGAATTTCACAAAAACATTAGATTTTATCAATTTTTGGTCTGCTTGCATTTGCATTTGTTTTTTTTTTTGTTTTTTTTTTAATAAAATTATTGAACATTTTAGGTGATTACGGTGGGTGTTTTAACAAGATGTATAAACGGAGTCAGAAGTCATTAAGTTTTAAAATAGGCTACTTATATACGGCTTCGTGCATATTAATTTACTATATCTGTCTTTCAAAACTGGTATCCTCAGTTTATTTTTGCTCATACAATAGCAAATTAATATGCTTGAAGCTGTAGTAGATACTCGGTAAAGAATTGGAAACATATCTACCCCATATCTGTCTGTCCTTACGGGAAATGCGTGAGTTTGGGATAATGCCTCAAGCCGTTTTCCCGTTACTCGCACAATTGCAGTAACCACTTGACCTGTTATAATCGTTAAGTTGACAGTTTTAGATAAGAGAAGCATTTTTAGCCCCAAAATTTTAATCATGGGCTCACATTTTGATATGTTGGAAGAAAAGTTGACCGAAACCTCAGATATAAAGAATTTTCTAAGCTTTCTTAAGCGTTTATATTAGAGGTATGCCTGGTACAGAAATGTTAGTGCAATGGATAACAAGTGGTTTTCGTAAAGAATGGCAACAATGTTAGCTTAGAGCTGTGTCGAATGGGAATAATGAAAGCAGTAAAGTAAGCGAAACAATAATTGAATGAATTTATTCCGAAAGGGCCTATCCAACAATGCATATATTATTAGAAAGGCCCTTTCGGAATAAATTCATTCAATTCATTAAAAATTTATTTCAAATATTAAACTTAATTTGCGAATATGAAATTTGAAATAGCGAAGAACGAAGGTCTTTGATTTTAAAACCAGTGAAGTTGAAGATGAAAAGATGTTTTAAAAATTTTGTAATAAATCTATTAGGATGGGAATGAAATTCGTATCAATGTTTGCACATCTCAAGTTTATATGCTAGTTATTGTGGCTTAAGGGTTCAACCGATCAGGGATTAAACTTGTGGGACGGGCTCAACGGAGTAACATGTTTGACGATACTATGAGATTTACGGGACGGGAAGGAACATGCGATTAGATTACGGGAAACGGGAGTTTGGATCACTATTTTCATCTCCTTTCCATCTTTAGTGTTTTACCTTGTTTTTTACCTTTATTAACCTTTACCACAATGGTTCCCATCTCATTACAATGACAGACTTACCATTCTCTACCATTACCAACTAGTGTTGTTACCATCCCACACCATTATCAGAATTGGTAATATTTAAAAATGGTATTCCATTAATATTATCATATTATCCACATCTATAGTTTAGACAGCTGCTTCACGCATCATAAAGCAATTAATTTATAGGCTTAAAGTTAAGTATTTAAAATAAAAAGCAGTTTGTTTTGATTTCATAAGAAAACTAGTGAAGCTTCAAAAATTGCTTTATTTTGTGAATACTTCTTTTTAAATGTACTAATTTACTTTAAAAACAAATAAATATAAATATGTTTGGTACTAGGTTAGAAATTGAAAAGAGATAAATAATATTGAAAGTAAAAAATTAATTTTTTAAATATTTTTAGGCTAGAGATAAATGCGTTTTTATGTTATTAATGCGGATAGAAAAAGATTTTAAAACAAACAGAGCGCATCAGAAGTATAAAGTAAGGCGCAAATCAAACGAATTATCGCAAAGTTATAAATAATTTACGTTTAACATTTCACACGCAGTAGTTATAATATTAACTGTGAGAAAATAATTGCGAAAACAAAGCGTTTGAAATGAAACGATTGGAAGTGAAAGCAAAGCTTTGAGCGTTCAATTAAATGCTTTGAGTTTTGCAAATCGAGTTTAGCGCGAAGACGTAATCTCGAAAGAGTCCCTGTTGGCGAGCGTTGACGCAAAGCGAAACAAGAGGAAATAAACAAAACGGTGAAAGAAGAGTGGAAAAACGCGAATTCAGCCAAAAAGCGCCCGAAAACATCGCAAAATGTCAGTCGCAATCGCGGACAACAGTTGCGTGGCTTTGCTGTCGCTCGCCGAAGGCTTCCGCACCTCGTCGCCGCCCGACATTCAGAGCTGTTTGCAGTGTCTGCTCTCGATTCTTAATATTCCGACGCATCCGCGAATCGCGGCCAAAACTCATCTGCAATTAGGAAATATGCTGCTTCAATACACCACCAATTTGGACATCGCACAGAGCCACATCGAGAAAGCGGTCAGTGTGCTTTTAGATCGCTTTCAGTTGATTTGCTTTTGTCACTTAGTGGGCGCTTTCTCAAACCATTGCGGGCAGCGATGACATTAAGTTGGAGGCAGCTTCACTTCTCGCAGGAATATACGAAAAACAGGTTTGCTTGAGTCTCATTCTTCGCGATTCGCTCAAACAGTTTTCATTTACAGAATCAAAGTCAAGCGTCTAAACAAATTCTTCGTAAAGGATTGGAAGAATCCGCACATTCAGTGTACTGGCATTGCAAACTTTTGTTTCAATTGGCGGTACTTTTATTCGCTCCACTCGTAACAAACTTATCTTTAATTTTATAGCAAATTCACGCACACGAAAGAGATTATGCTTTGGCATCCAATGTGCTTAGTGCGGGCGCAGATTTCGCCCATATGTCTGGTGCTCATTATACAAGAATATTATTTTTACTAAGCAAAGGAATGATGTTGATGATTGACAGGCGTTTGACAGAAGTGCATCCTGTTCTCAGCCTCGCAGGTCAACTCGTTGAAACTTGGCAAGGCAATGTCCATCAGAAAGAATCGTTGAAAGTATTTTTCTTAGTTTTACAAGTATGCCATCATTTAAATGCTGGACAAGTGAGTTACAAAATGACTTTGACTTCTAAATAAAGTCAATTTGTTTAATTTTATTTCTACAGGTTAAAAGTGTTAAGGCACCATTAAAGCTTTTACAACAAAGCATTCAAAATATAACCACTTACCACGCTGATGAAGGTATCTTTACAATTTATCCCACCTAAACTCCATTCTTATTTTCTTTTAGATTTGATTTCAAACAATAGTGTTGATAACTTCCATTGGATGGCCAAGGAACACATGTGCGTTTTGGTGTATTTGGTATTCAATTGATATTGTGACTCAAATCTTAAGAATTTTTTTTCCTTCAGGTTACTGTTTTGCATTCAATGCAAGCTGGTTATATGGATAAAGCTCAGAAATACACTGAAAAAGCTCTAATGCAAATTGAAAAATTAAAGCGTAAGACTTATTTCGTGCATTGAATTCTCATTTAATTTCCGGTCGCAATTCCTGTTAATTTAGTTCTAGACGATCATCCATTGCTTCACACTTTTCAGTTACTATTATTGGAACACATCGCTATGTGTCGTCTCGTAATGGGAAGTGGAACGTTAGCCATAAAGGAAGTAAGTTTAATAAAATTAATTGATTAAAACTAGTTTTTTAATTATTTCAGACTGTTCAAGCATTTCACATTTGTGTGCGCGAAGCGCGGTTAAAAGTACGCCACAAACCATTGGTTCACGCCCTCCTCGGATTGTATGCGATGTCGATTAATTGTTTAGATGTTGCTGAAAATCAATTGGGAGCTGTTTTAAGAGTAAAACCATTAATCAAAACCATTTAATAAATGTATATTTTAGACCCAGACTGCTACATCTGAATTGCGAATATTAGCAAGTCTTAATCTATCGATTGTTTATTTGAGATTGAACAGAGAAAAAGAATTGTCGGAGTTGCTGGCAAAGCTTAATCCAGAAGCTCTTCCATCTGTGTATGCGTAAATTTTTTCTCTATTTACAATCGGAACTAGCTTAAATATTGCATTTTAGATCCCAAAGTCTCAAAGCAGCTTCATATTATGTTCTTGGGTTGAATGCTTTTTTCCAGGCGAGATACAATGATGCTAAGTATGTTCCTATCATTTATTTTTAATTACAAGACTTCTTTGATTTTAGGCGATTTTTGAGAGAAACTTTAAAAATGGCAAATGCAGAGGACCTCAATCGGTTAACTTCTTGTTCTCTAGTCCTATTAGGACACATTTTTTATTCACTTGGGAACACGCGTGAAAGTATGAATATGGTTACACCAGCGATGCAACTCGCTAGTAAAATACCAGACATTCATGTACAACTTTGGGCAACTGCTCTACTTAAAGGTGACATTCGAATGATATCTGATAGAGATTAATGATAATATTGATTTCAGATCTATATCGTTTATTAGGCGATCCTGTTCGCGAACAGGAAGCTATTCAAATGCATCATCAATTTAGCCAACATCTACTAAATGATCACTATCAAGCTACTCAGTTACAAGAGCACAATTATATCCACGTGAGTATTTTCTTGATTCATTTTTCTTTATTAACCAAACTTTTTTTCTAGTGGTATGGCGAAGATATAGTGACTGGATAAGTCTAAACATTTTGGTATGCCCCATCATCGGCGATTGTATAATTTTCATTCATTTGTCGATCAATAAGCTTAAAAATTGTAAATTATGTATCTGAACTAGGATCATCAATGATGGGTGGTTCGCTGAAAAACAGCCTAAACAGGCGTTTGCTAGCGACTCTTTTTTAGCCCATCATTTTTAGATAAAAAACATCAAACGTTTTATACGATCGGAATCTGATTATTTTTTTTAGCCACCTATTCAGACACATACTTAATAAAATAAACAAGTTCCGATTCGATTCTTGAATAATTGATGCATACCAAACACAATGAATGTTATTGAATTTTCAGTATCATCTTGCTTTACTGTTTTCAAAATTTTTCAATTTTTGAGAAACCATTAAAAATTTTTTTGTAAATAATTTTCAGCTTATTTCAAATAAACTTATTGTGAAAAAGCAGACATTGCACTCTAACTAAAAAAAGACGAAAAAAATTGTCGATGATAACATATGCGTTTGTGCACATAATATCGAGTGTTGGCAAAATTTTAGCAGCATCTGGACAAAGAGAAGCGTAGCTAAATGAGATGAGAACGCAAAGCTTTGCGGAAAATGTTTGCTAAACGAACAGGTGCTCGGTTTCGATTGTTGGAGGATAAGCGAAGAATATAAGAGAGATTCGATGCAATAATTTCGCAGAAGGGCAACAGTCGAGCGCATCGACTGCGAAATCCTTGAGATTCAACCTCTGTATGCTCATAAAACGGTTCTTTCGGCGAGTGTTGCGTTCACAGCTCATTTGCTGACGAGAATCGAGTGTTGCGAACTCTTCTTTTTGCTGCATACGTCAATTCGGCGAAGTTTGTGACAGCGAAAACAAGCTCAGTTTGCCTGCGAGTGCTGAGCGAAGAATTTACAATCAGATGAGTAAAGCGTGGGCATCCACTGACTATTACTCAGTGAGTGTGTGGTGCGTCGCGAGCCTCTGTGAGCGTGTGTGCAAAACCTATGGAAAACTATGGCAGTGACGTCACGCACACAACAATCATGGCTCGCAGTTTAGTAGTAACCGAGGTTCTGAGAAGCGATCACTTCTCACTCGACTATCCTACTACAGATTCATCACACGGACGCATAAATCGACCGCTGTGACTTGTAACGCGCGGAATGTGTCCGCTGTTTGATCTCGCATCGCTTCCACTATTAGCCATTACATTGAATTTAACTAACTTTGCCCTCTTTCTCGTGTTACAAATGTGTGTCACTATTTTAATCGTTATCGCTTCAGTTTATTGCTCGTGAAACACGTAGAAAAGAAAATCATGTCTTTGCTCTGCGTTAACGGTAAGTTCGAACTTAAGTTCAAAACGCACGTTTTGCTTGAAGTAAAATTTAAGTGCAAAGTTCATTTGCAAATTTCTATCTTGTCGCGAACTGTCAGTGAACCTTTTCGCTGTTTATCGCCTATACAAATTCAGTGCACACGGTTTGCTAATCATTTCTCGTGTTCTCGCTTTCGTCGCGATTTCACTCGACGCGAGTGGAAGCAAATCTCTACATTTGAATAATGGTGTGCACGCGTTTCACGCGAGAATGCAATTCGAGTGAAATGCATTTCGAACTCTTTTTTTTCGTCTCATTATTCACTTTTGCATTTCTACAACTTGCATCTCACTATTCTTCAACTACATCCTGCTGTTATTTGCAAACGTTTTCAAGAAAACTCACCGTCCGTGTAGCATCACTCGCAATGAGCGCGTTCAAAGATGAAATTAATATGAGCCGCTTTTGTTAACGCTTCAAAGTGCAATCAAGAACTCGTGCAAAGTTTGTTTATTTAAATGCAAATTCTTCTTTTCATGTTAAGCATCCTCGCGAGAAGAGCTCGTAGGCAAAGTGAGAAAGAAATGCAAAAAACTTCACTCAACAATCAAAAAATAGTTATTCACATTTATTTACGTTTTTTTGTTACATTCTCTGTACCAGCATCGATTCGCCACACATGTCAATGTCTCAAGTACCTTGACTCAATTACCAATGCTTTTTAAACACAATAGTGTCAGGCAGCAATTTAGTTTAATTTTTGTTTTGTTTTGGCAATCGCTATGCAATAAAAGCGCTCCACTCGATACATATTTGTGGATGCGTGAATATAATTCAATATTATTGTAATTGTCTATTAATGCTCCATTTATTTGCTACCTTATGTTCACCGACTCGACCTAATTTGCAAGAGATGCATCCATCGGATGTGTCACTTTTGCTCGAGCTAGTCGAAAGATAGAAATAGCGAATCTTTGCGCACATTAAACGGCTGCATCACATACACACACCGCACTTCTTTTGTTCATGTGTTGAGGGCTTATTTTGCTCACAATAAAATGACCAAAATTCATTTTTTCTCTTATCGTTCTGCTGCCATTCTATGTCAGTGCTCATTGCTTTGAACCATCTTTTCATTTCTTTTCTTTGTAAAAAAAAAGCAAAAAGTTAGTTAGTAACGAAAAACTTCAAATATTATTTTACAGTGCGAAGAGCGAGGCTTATGGGTCCTGACGGTATGGTGTTCGGAGTTTGACTTCTAAGTATAAATTAATCGTTTCATTTCATAGCTCAATTTAGTACTTATGTTACGCTCAAATTGCAAAACGTCAAATCGACTACTGTCACTGTGAAAGGAGCAAATCCGAATTGGGAGCAAGACTTCTTGTTGTGAGTAAAACTTTTTTTTTCAATTGCACTGACGCGTAATGTGCTACTCTTCATAGGCAAAAGGTTTCTTTACTCGATGAAGCGCACATTTCGCCGCCGAAACTTTTTTGTCAAGCGTTTTACGCATAAAAAGTTTTTAAAAGTGTTTACAAAATGTTTGCTCTAACTTACTTTCAGAAAAGAGTAAATATTTTTTTAATTTTTAGCTAAAAATAATTCAAAATATTTTAATTCCATAAAGTTTATCTTTTAAATCTGATTTGCTCGAAAAAATGTTTGCAAACTATAAATAGTTTCAATTTAAAAATTTCGCAATCATTAAAAAGTAAATATTATTCAATTTTATTGAACGAAATGAGTAAAGTATTTGGCCGGCGTGAATTCAATGTCCACATTTTGGTTATTTTTTATTGTATAAAAATCTATGATCAGAATGTATTTTTTTTTGTCAAATAATCGTCTCGCTTGCTCTTGAGATTGTTTTTTGAAAATTATTGAAATTAACATTAATGCTATGGACGCTTATTTAAATTTGCAGCAAGATTTCACAAACTTCTCATTTTTGTGAAACTTTGCATCAGAGTGATCCATATAAAGAGATCAATAATGGTTTGGAGCCAGAGCGGAACATTCGCACAGAAATGTATAACAATAAAAGCACAAAAGCAAAATAACGTGGACTTTACCATCGAAAAATTTCGCGAAAAGTTCTTGAAAGTTACCAATTTTTTTTCGTATAAATAAAAATCCTATTAATCGATATTAGTATATTAGTGACATTTTCTGATTATTAATTATTATTAATTTAATGATTTAAACTTTGAAAAAATTGAAATTCACATTAAAAATAAGATTAATTCAACAATTCTTATGGTTTAAAACTACTGATCTCAATGCGCAGAATTTGTACTTAGACGAAAAAAAAAATGATAAATTCAAAAATTTTTCGCAAAATTTTTTTGATAATAAAGTCCATATTATTTTGCTTTTGTGTTTTATTGTAATACATTTCTGTACGAATGTTCCATTCTGGCTTTAAACTATTATCGAGCTCTTTATATGGATTACTCTTATATAAAAGTCTCATAAAAATGAGAAGTTTGTGAAACCTTGCTGCAAAAAAAGAAATCCCTTTGTCACTTAATTAAATCTATGCCATTCGAAAGGTCTCATCATATGTAACAAAAGTCTCAATAGTCTATTGAATTAAACTGGCCAAGAGTTTTAGAAAGATCAAAGTTTGAAACGCTAAAACTTTTCCATAATGTGTATTAATTCTTGAATCGCGTTTCTGTTTCTCATTTTGCAATTTTATTTTTTATTTCATTTGCAGCGAAACAAATCGAATGGACACCGGACTACTCGTAGAGTTATGGAACAAAGGAATGCTTTGGGATAAATTACTAGGATGTCATTGGATGCCATTAATGGGTATACAGTTTGCCACAGAGGTTTGTTCTTCAAAATCATATTAGGGTCATTTCGTTGCTTGATTGCCTTGCTTTTGTATTAATACTAATGTTTCCCCAACTGTTTGACAAACGACGTGTGTTTAGGTTGGCGAAGGACAATGGATTTCGCTTGACGCTGAGCTTGTGATGAACGAAGGAGAAGTCTGTGGTACTCATACCCCCACAGGACACATTTTGTTGATAGAGGCGCACTTTGAGCCACCCTATGGTCAGTTCTTTTCGTTTTCAATGTTTTTTCATACTTAGCACTGTTTGTATACATATTACGTACAATATCCGTTTACTTCTGATCTAAAAGCATCCGAATTTCATTTGATTATTTTCACAAGATAAATAGTTCTTGTCTTGTTTAAGCTACTTTTGCAATTAACTTCGCAATGAAAGTTTACAATAATGATATCTAATACTAATGACAGTATATAGCATAAATAATAAACCTAATGCTGTTGGTTCAATTCTAAAGAGTATACAATTGAAGATGTCGCCGAATTCAACCGAAAACGAGATATGTTAAACACGTTCTTGGATCAAGAAATGAATTCGTGGCAAGAACAGGAGCAAGATCCAACCAGGTCAATGCATCAGTATTCACTCTATTGTAAGTCTTTAGAATACAGCATTAATTGCATGCTCAATATATTTTGTTTTTCCTAAAGCCGGGCTTTCAGAAGATAGTGATTATACAAGTGATGTTAGTTATCCCATTCAACAACATCCAAATGCAACATCTCATCATGCCAACAGTTCTGCCTCTCAATTCGGAGGCATATCTTATTTGACGCAAAAGACTAATAAATATAATTTCGAGTTCAAAGAGATGCCGGAAATGATGATGAAGAAAGCTTCAAGTGTCGACCATCAATTATCCGGCGTGGATCAAACAGGCTATTTCGATCAAAATTATCCACAACCGAGCAGAAGCATCGTCGGTGGTAGACGCTTGCCACAACCAAAAATTCAGAGACAATTGAGCGAAGACAATGAACCACTCTCTTACAATAGCAGGCCATCGAACAGGCCACGGAAGCTTCCCGATATATCTAATAAGTAAGGGAGCATTTAAACTTTCTCAAAGATATAGAACTTATTTCATATGTCTTTCAGACGATCTCGAAGCCCTTTTTTTAACCAAACTACAACCGATACTGAATCTGGCCGCTTAAGTCAAAACAATTACTTTGAAAACGAGTCAATTGCGAGTACAAACACAGTATTTACTCCAACGCCGGTGAAATCACCACAAGTGACCTCTGCCAGACCAAGAAGGCAGCAACCAGCAATACCTCGCAAACGTAGTCTTGAAAGGCAAGGCGGTTTTGAACAATTAGATGAGAGTCTTCAACAAAAAATGCAAAATCAACAGCAATATGATCAAACTAAAATACAGCCAAGTCAGCAAAACCAGCATGCGTTTGGAGAAACAGCCCAATCGAAACAGTACGATGGCACCAAACTTCACGATCAGTATAATGAGAATGAAAATGTTCAACGACAAGATAGTTATGAGAGTTATACAACTAGTATAGGAACTGAGCCTGAAATGTATGATGAGTGGAATAATCGTAATCATGTAGCTACTGAAAGCCATTACCAAGGAATTGAGATACAACGTGACAATAATTCTGGTTGGAGTTATAACAACGAAAAAAGTTGGGTTCCTAACGATGATTCTTCGAGAAACCAGGTGCAAATGCAGCAAACGCAACAAACGAATTCATTACCTAGTTTTCCATCACAAGCACCTCAACCAACAGTAACGTCCACTGCCTCATCTGGTTTAACCGCGAATGTTGTCAACGTGATGACCAATAAAATGGTTGGCTTTCTCGGCGGTGTTGCAAACGCTGTCAGCAGTGTTTCTGTCAATAAACCTGAAAATGTTACAAACAATTTCCAGACGAACACTGCCATTGGCAACAAAGTCGAAGAAAGTTACGGAAATTCCATTATGGAACGAACAGTGAATCAATTTGATAAGAAGGAACAATGGAAGAATGCAACCATGTCAGAATCATTGATATGGCAAACAGTGTCTGAAGACGATCATTTCGTTGACGCTTATCAGGGAACAATGTACAATAGTGAAAATCAACAGCAGAAAGAAGTTTCTCCTCCATACTTTACACCAGCAGGGAGCATAGATCAGGATAGTGGTGCAGTGTCTCATGAAAATTATGATCGACAAAATATGTTAAATGAAGCAATTCCAAATGAAAATTTACACGGCAAAGATATGCAGTATCAAATGTCTTTCAATACAGAAAACGTTAGTGGGCTCTACCCGCAACCACCACCGCCAAGTGCTTTAAAAAGTGAAACTAGGACTAGTGAACCGAAAACAGTGACATTCAGTGATCAAATTCAAGAAACATACAATGCCGAAATGAATCATACAATGCAAGTGCCAGAATCTGATTTCAATGCCAGTGCGGTCGAAATGCTGCCTGTTCCTGCAATAACTGCAACTGCTGCAGACGCAAATAGTGATCATTTTGGCAATCAAATTGAAGCAAATGAAACGAAAAGTGCTTTAAGTGAGTTTGTTCCAAACGATACTGCAGGGATGTCGAAAGCAAGGATTCGTTGGATCTCTGCTTTTAATAAGATCGTTGCCCAAATCAACGAGGTACGTCGAAGTCATTTTTGCATTATGCAGCAATTTGCGATGACGAAGTGATTTGCAAATTAAGTAGCAAAGTGCTTGCGAGCTTTTATCTACCATTGACAATCTTCACTACCTGATAATGCAGTCCACTTTGAGAATTGCATCGTGCTTAATGAATGACCAAGCAAAGAGAAATTTAATTTTATATTTAATGTGTGCGATATCAACTAAAATTTTTCCTTAAATTCATGCTGCTGTTGAATGCATCTATCTCTAGAAATTTGATTTGCATTTAATACTAAACTTGCCATTATTCGCCTACCTTTCATATGTGAACAAATGCAATCAAACTTTGTAATCTGACACTTCACTCGAAAATCCGACGACAAGTTTTATTCCAAAAACTTTTTTACATGCACATAACTTCTTGAAATCAGACAACCTCTGTATTCGAGATAATTTTTGGTCTCATCGATGTCGAATTAGAGAAGTTTGACCGTAATATATGTTAGTGTTGTGAAAATGAATGCGAAAATGAATGTGGATGCGCCATTCACGAAACATTCACAAACAAATGAATGCATTCATGAATGTATTCACGTTGCATTCACGTAAAAAATAATCTTAAGATAAACATTAAATTTAACTTTTTAATAGAAAAGTAAATTTTTTATTTTATAAATTAAAGTAATTCATGTTGTATCCATGTTTAAAATCTAAACTACTTAAAAATGAGTTTTTCAACTCTTTTTAAATCGATTCTATTTTTTTCGCTGTAATCAAGTTCCCAGTTTTTGAAAATACGCGTTCTGAAGGTTATCTTTGGCGATCATAAACAAGAGAATCTAAGAGTTTGCTCGACCTTTCTTCATTTAGTAGCTTTAAACTTTCATTTTCTGAAAAATTTTAAAAATTGATTCTTTTGCCGGTTTTTTTTTGCGTTTCACACATTTCATTTATATTTTGTTTATGAAATCTTTTTAGATGATTTAATAAATAAGAGCTTTGTCCGAATATTTTAATCATCTCTTCACAAAGCTTGCATATTGCATATGTTTACTCCGAATTAATCGAATAATATTTGTGCACCCATGAAGTCAATTTTCGTTTTTTGTATAAATTTTAAAATCACAAATGTGTTATCGTTTAAATAGAACTTTCGTGAATGCATTCATAAATACAATATTGTTGCAAGTGAATGTGAATGCAAACGTGAAAGTTTCGTGAATGCATTCATTTAAGCACAACATTAATATATAGGCGAGATGTTCACAAATTTTCACTAAAATTACATTAGTGTGCGTGTGTTCTTTTAATCAATTTGGCGTTGCGCAACATTTGACAAGAAAATTGCTCAAATTACTCCTATCATATTGCCGAATGTTGTCAATTTTTAATGCGAGATACCGTGAATGGCAAAAGTTTTCTTTACTTTCTCATATTTGCGATCATTACGGGTATAAATTTGACTTTAACAATAGTTTAGCTTATGTTCAATCGCAGCGAACGTTTTAAGACCTCATTTTTATCCTCAACGATGAGATAAGCGCCTAGTGAAGCGCTCAAATCCAAGAACAGACCACCTTTTGTTTTCATTTACATCTGTTCGGCCATTTTTTAAAATCAAAGTGATAAAATTTTTTATCATACTGTAATTTATAATACTTTTAATCTTATTTTATTGAATCGTTTTACATTTATTTAAATAAGAGAATAAGAAAGGTTGCCGTCATTAACATCGGCGTTTCAAAATTCACTCGTCTATACACGGAATTAAAGGACTTAATCAGGTGTTACGCTATTTACTTTGTCGCACTCAACTACTCCGAGTGTGTGTGTGTGTGTGTCGTGATTACTCTTTGTGTGCCATGTGTTTTCGACAATTGAAATTCTGATCTACAAATTTTTACATTTACACCGTGATTATTCCATCATTTGTCACTTAATATAGAAACTTCGTTTAACGATTTATAGAAGCAGCTCAAAACATATCGATCAAACTAATCAAATGCGCGAGCAGTTTAAAAATAATTAAAATTGGATTTTGCTTATCTACGCTTATTGTAAAATTACAATCTGATGCGTTGTCGCTTCGAAAAACTATATTTTCTGATATGCTAATTAGACAAAAAGTGTTCTCGCTCAGCTTATATTTAATTTAACTCTACAAACAAACTCAGAAAGCAATTATTAAATATAGCGGAGTTAGCGTAAATAAAAGAAAAGATTAATCATAAAAAGAATTTTTCATACGCTTTTCGAAAAGTGAACTCAAACTTCTCATTAGTTTGAGTAAATTTCGCCAAAAAGCGAGCGATACTCTTTTGCTTTGCGCGATTTATTTGCTCGCTTTTCGCTATTTTTAGAAATAAAAGAAGAAAATGTTTTTTATCGCAAAACGCTTTTCCTTGCGAAACAGTTTACATAGATTTGAGCGATCTTACCTCAGTCTCGCGAGCTATTTTCGCTGCTTTGCAGCGCATATGTCGATCGATAAGAGGACAACCCCGTTTGCAATTTTCTTCGTTTCTAATTTTCAGCATCGTGTTTCAAATGTTCCAATATTTCAAACGTTTTCTCATTAGTTTATAATTTTTAGATTTATCGCAATCATATATCGAAGCTATTTTGACATTAAAACCACACTCTTTCGGTGGAATTATTTTTGCAAAATCATTTTTGTTGTGAGTGGAAAGCATCTGATCAAATGCAAAAGAGTTTTCAACTTTGCAGAAACTTTTAACGATTGAGGTGGTTAAAAGATTGTCACTTTTATGCAAATTCATTTCACTTTATTAAATAGCGATGATCATTACTTTGCAAATGTTCGTGTTAGCATCAAGATTTAGTAATAAAATAATAAATAACAATAGTTCTTTACATCTTTTAAAAATTCATTAAAATTGTTACAATTTCTTAAGTCTTTACTTGAAAAATTAATGGAGATCGATCGCAAAATTTAATTCTTGCATGAGGATATTTAATAGATAATCCTTATCGCTTTGATAAGTTAAAACTCAAATTTCTGATAAAATTGAAGACAGATTCTATTTTCGCGATTTTTCAGCTTAAAAATTAAGTCAAAAATTTCAAATCACGCCTTAATTCAATTGGCTGATAAGATGTCAAAAAGAAATTTGACCCTTTTCCAAGTTTAAACAATGATCAAAGATCTTAATTTTGACTGTTTTGTTTTCAGTGTATGAGTTGAAGAGCAAAAAATTCTCTTTAATGTGATATATCATAAAATAAACTAATTTCACAATCCTTATTTTAATATATATACCACCATTGAAAAGAATCAAGTTTCTTTTTAAACACTAGTTAGAAATCAGTTTTAAATGGTAGAAATATAAGTATCTTTCTGGCCGCCACTGTACTTCTTTAATCATTGAATACTGATTTTAAATATTAATACTTGTTTGAAAGTTAATGCTACCCATAAGCTCATTTATTTCAACTGCACACTGACTTTTAATGCATTCGATTTCCCAGTTCTGATTTTGATTTGTGCACTCATCTCCAATAAAATCTTTTCACCCCACTTTAAACATCGATTTGCCTTAAATCAAAACAATAGATTGAAAGATTTTATTGGACGCGAGTGTACCAAAATGTTTTTTTGATTTAAAAATTTTCACAAACCTTTTTTTTCTTCTTTTTTTTGATCATTTGATCCATCAATCAATTTTGTTGCTTTTGATTCTCAAAATAATTTAAATTAAATGTTGACATTTACGAATAATAAGAAAACTTTAATGATAGTGAAACTTAAATAATTTCAATTTAATGGATTTGTTCGCTTATTTTAATTCGAATACGTGGGCTTATTTCGTAGGACGAAATGAGAAAATTTTTATAGTTTTGTTACTTTGTAGTTTCTACGTTAGGCATAGAATAAATACAAGTATTCAAATCGCCAAATTAAAAACCCACTCATTTCCTTTAAAGAAAATTTGTTGTCGTTTTGTTCAAAATTATTTGCTCCTAGAGATAATTGTAACTCGAAACTTACTTTTAAAAAGGCTTTGCATAAGATAAAATTTCATAGAAAAGCAAAATCACCTATCTATAAATAAAATTTTCATTTAAAAAGTTTTTCAGGTTGAGTCCAAAGTGACAGTATTATTGCAAATATGATTTTTACAGTAATCGATAAAATTTTCGCTTTATTTCTGTCCGAAAATATTTTTCCGTTGCAATATTTTTCCTTTACCGTTTTTTGTTTAAATAAATTGAAAAGCAAATCGAAATATTTCACAGAATTGGGTATGAATGACAAAATTGCTTGTATTCATTAATTTTTTATACAATTTCGTATGATTTATTTTTATTTTGATTGCATAAAATTTATCCCAATACTTTCCTTTAGTTTCTTTACGCTTCAAATTATTTGGATTCATTTATTCATACCAAATAAGAAAAATTTGTTTATTTTCTATATAAGTTTATCATTAATTTATACCATTTAAATATTTTCAAACATAAAACACGAATCAATTTACTTATTTGTTAGTTTCATATTCATTGATTTGAAATCTTAAATTATATATTTTTCATTTAAATTTCATTAAATTATTTTAACTTTTTTTTGCATTTGTCAAGAAAATTTTTCGATTAATTTTTAAAAACACATTCGCTTTGTTTGATGTGGTTAAATTGTTTTCTTAAGAAAAACTTATCCACAGATAAGAACTGGGAAATATTGCGGACTAGCCGGCTATACAAATTCAAAATGCTACCTCATTCGAAAATTTTCTTTCTCTTTCATTCAATCATATTCATTAGCAGAAACACGCATTGGAAGATCAAAGCTCATATCATTTACATAAACATATTATTTGGACTCTTCCGCTTAATTTGGAATGCTTTTCAAAGCTTAAACTGGACTTTTCAGGGAGCTGCTTTCCAAATAATCCATATTAATTGGCTGCTTTTTGAATAAAAAGTTAATGCTAATTGGAATCCTCTAAAAGTTATTATACACAACGAAACGCAAATAAAGCGAGAAAATTTTTTATAGGCGGCATAATTATTTATTTAATTATTCTGTGAAACTACTAATTGAATTTTTGTTGTCGACACCTAATTATGTTAATATTTCGTTTTTCAACCAGTTGAAAGTTTCTTTTTAATTGGATTGAGAAGTGATAGACAAAAAGTTTCTCATCTTTCTTCATTTAAAACTGGCTTATTTCAATATTAATTATATTGATAAGATAAAAAACTTTGGCAATCACTGTATTACTGAGGATAGGAAAAAGTTGCCTACAGCGAAAAGCATAATTCACTGCCTAAGAAAAAACTGCATTTGATTTATTTTGAAATCACTGTTTTAATTTAAAAAAATATCATTTGTTTTGTAAATCTGAGGTCACTTTTTCCGGCCATTTCTATTCTTACATTTGATTGTTGCTTCTTTTTGCCACCTTCTTAACTATTTTCTCGCTGTCACAACTGAAAAATCGACACTACGCAAAATATTAACTACTGATTCATTTTCAGCCTTTAACCCACTTGTTTACTTTTCATCATAGCGGCGCACTGTGGCATTAACACAAGAACGATTTGAATAAAACTCTGCTTTGAAACCACGTTTTATGCGAAAATAAAAGTAAAAATTAATCATGTCCAGTGTGAGGCTTGTGAAATGCAGTGAAGTGTTATTTAAGTTGTAGGAAATTTTTTTCAGTCCCCGTTCTTACTTATTGAAATTTTGTTTCTCTTTACTTGTCATCCTGTTTAATCTGCTTTTCTCTGTATCATTACAATGATTTATTTTCCAAAATCGAATTAACACTTCAATTATCCAAAATTAACTTACACTTTGTTATTCAGATTTAATTTACATTTCTTTGTTATAAATGGAGCTTTCAACTGCTTTATGATTTCATTTGTCTTGTTCATTTTATTTGTTTGAATTGGGCAAATTAGCAAAATAAAAAAGAAAATTAATTGAGAAGCTAAGACTGAAAGGTCACGTTGTTTTTGCTTGTACACATTAATTAAAACAATTGAACGGGTGTCGAAAGCAGATTGAAGACAGAAATGAGAAGAAAATCGACAATAAAGATGCGGGGAACAGCTTGTAATGAGCGTTTCGCTTGACACGCAAAGCAGAACTCATCACTTCTTTTCACAATCCATGAAATCAAATGAATTCACTTTCTTCGCTTATTGTAGATGGCGGATTCGCACTCGAAGCTCTCACTGCGCTTATCGATCGCTGTTCTCGCTCGTTCGAGCTTTTGCTTTTTTATGCTTTCACTCTTACATTTCACATTCGCTTCAATGCATTGATAAAAAGCGAAAACGTGACTATTTTTCGCAAATTTTATGCGTATTTAATTTAGTGTCTAACCGCAATTTTAATTTACACGAGTTCAATGAAATTTGCTCGTCATTTTCGATTGGAGCACATAAAAAGCGCTGCTCTTTGTTTAGATCAATATCGCGTCTGCGAAAGTTTGAAAAAGGACTAAACGACTTGATTCAAATGCACAGCTTGTTTCGCCGATAAAAGTTTGACTCTTTTTTGCGAAAGAGTAAATATTTTATCAGTTTTTTTAGGATGCTCACTTTTCACAATGAGCACAGAGCAGCAGAGTTCGAAAATCTCGGAAATTATTTTTCTCGAAAATTGCTTTTCGAAAAATCGGCCTACTTTCATAGAATGAAAGCATTATTCTAAATTAGAATGCATATTATCTGATCGATGAAAATTGGATTCGACGTTTTCAAACGCTTTGGGCGCAAACAATTATAGTAACAACCAATTTGTATTCTTAATCTTACATAAATATCTCAAGATCTTGTTTAACTTTCCAATGATTATCAGCAAATTAAAGCAAGTGAAGAAGAGTTTTTCTATTTAATTATTAAAAGAATAAAATTCGCTTTTCCGATAGAATTCAGTAGTCGCTTTTCATGTTTATTTCACGCAATGAACATTATGATCAGCGCAAAGTTTTTTCCTTTATCTGCTTTTCTCCTTCGACCGTAGAAAACGACTACTTAGCTAAATTAGTTTAGCCAACCATTCAATTTACTTGGTCTTTTATTTGGTTTGGACCATCAAAACTGTGTCAAACTTTAGCGACAGATTTTTCACTATGCAACAAAATAAAATTTCTCCGCTGAAAACTTTGCATTAAGATCACATTAATATATTCAACGATTGAAATACAGTTCGCTTCGAAGCTTCATATTCAATTTTCTAGTTTTTTATGGTTTTATATAACAAACCATTCTGTCAATGTTAGTATTTTAACTTTAAGTTTAAAAATTCTATCTTGTTTAAAATTTTAAAATAATGTTACACGAATTTCTTTTCCGATTTTCATTTTATTGATTTTTCTACCGTAAAGCTCTTCTCGCATCATTATTTATGCCTATTTTACAACTTTACGTTTATTCTTTAAACAAGTGACAACCTACTTTAAATGATGAACAAGTTCCATAATTCGATTTTAAACTGATAGAAATATGTCAATCCACTTCGCTTTACTCTTTTCAAAGCAAATACGAAAAGATCCACGATAAGCTTATAAAATACTTGCAAAATTTTGGTCTAAGACACGAAATGAATCTAACAATTTGGTCTGGTTTCCTTGTCAGAAATATTAGTTTGAGTCAAACAATGACAAATTGCTCGATTTTTATTTTCTTGTACCGATTTAGCGGATTCTGGTCAGAGAATTTTCATCTGTTACTCACTTCTTTGCTTTTTCATTTCACTTTCATTATCTTACAATAAATCAGAAAAATACTGAAACTCAATAAGAATTTTCTTATACTTATTTCGAAGGATCTTTCAAAATTTAAATTTTTAATCAATTAGATAGCAGGATTAACAGGATTACAATTGCACTTTTTGACTTATAAATTTCTTATCTTACAATAAAATTTTGATTGCTAAAGATTGCAAACTATTTTGGCTACAAAAATTCAATTGATCAAGAAATGTTTTGCTAGCATGCCACCGATATTCTTTTGAGCGAAATAAAAGCATCATTGATGGTGAAATGCCTTGTGAATTAGTATTTTTCGCATCTGAATAAGACAATGGCGAAATTATTTGTGGCGAAAGAACTAATGTGGAATTTCAACACAAAAAATCCTAAGCAAAACAGCGAGAACATTTTATATCCATTAATTCTCCACGTGAAAAGAATGTTTAGGAGTTCTTTTTAGCTTACTTGTGAACAATTGATTTATTTTTTCAGGAATCCCGCTTTTGTCACATTTCACGAAGCTTCTTCTGCTACATTTAGATACTAGAAAAGAAAGAAATGCCAAACTTCTCTTAAGTTGCTCAAAATCTCTTGGCTTTTGCTGATTAAATAGATAAATAATGCGATTGAATCGGTCAATAATCTATCATTTTATCGCAAATTCGCTTTGGAGGATACCCTATAAGTATTTTCTCAATCTATGAAAGAAATCCAATTCTCTATCACTTAGCAAAAGAAAATCAATTCTTAAACTGTTTCGATCTATTTAAATCGTAAACATGAGAACTGATTTTACATTGAGCAATTCATGAATGATTGAACTTCGTAAATGGTCAAAACTTTCGCATGATTTGCCAATATTATAAACTTCATATTTTTACATAAGTCTAGTAGAACAGAACTTTCAAAGTTAACAATTGCGTTACTAAAATTATTGAAATAGAGATTAAATTTGTCACAGTGAATGAAGATTTATGCTTGAATAAATAAAAAATGAAATAAATTCTTGCGTAATTGTGATAGATGCACGAAATGAGTTCTTAGTACATAAATTATTTTATTATTTTGAAAGTAATTTTTCAATTAATGTTAAATCAGAAGCGAGAATACAATGAAAGAAATTGTAAATCGACTGTTGAAAAATTGTTTCTTCCTCCATTTTCTGTCTATAAATCGGTTCGAAAGAAGAAGTGAAAGAAAAAGTGCGTTTCTTCATCGATTTTTCTCTTTGAAGCGCCTGTAAAAGCTCACAAACAACAATAAGCTTCCCTAATAAATCGAAAGCATTATCAGTTTTAAGGTTCACTTGGCTTTAAGAGAAATTTTTTAGCTTTACAAACAAGCTCAGTGTTGCTTCTTTTAGAAGTAAATTGCTACAAAAAGCTAAATACAAAAATATCATCGTATTAACTTTTTTCTTTCTTTGTTTTTGGTATTCGATTTTTTTGTCAAGACGGTTGAAAAATTATTTTCTGTCTAGAAAAATAAATTGATTGAGATAATAATATTATTTACAGAATTTATTTAAAATGACATCTCTCTTGCATTTTCACATTTAATCCATGATCACTTTTAAACTTTTCTAATTCAAATTCTTCACTTTTTGAAAGTTGGTACAAATATTACAAATATACTTAAATAATATCTTTAAAATTTTCTATGTTCACTGACTCATTAAATTTTATCACGTTGGTTTATATTTTTATATGCGAAAGAGGAATTTCTTTTCATCATCAAAAAAAACAAACTAAAAGATCGAAATTATCATAAATAATTTTTTGACAAGGCTCCAAGTGTTCGTAGTTGTGAAATATTTTTATAAATGTGAAATAATAAATTCAAATTTCATCTGAATTTTACTTAAGCAAAAATATTTTTCCAGCTAAAGCATTTTATTAAGCTTTGACATTTCAAGAATTGCACTTTTTATGATTTATACGATATTCATGCTGAATATAAAATGCAGCTCATGTCGATAGGTATTTAAACACTACTTCCCCATAGAGCTGAGATGAAGATAGAATTTCATTCTTTTATTTGCATTCACGTCCTATATAACAATAATACTTTTCTTGCCCTACTCAGTGAAATGAATAGCTTCCATATGTTTAATTCAATGTTTAATTTAGTAAGTTCAATATTTGAACATTATTTTTCTGAAGCAGTATATTTTTAATGTTGTTTCGTTGCAAAAAACTTATTTTCGCATTGAAATGCCAATCAAAGCCATTATTTAATATGGTTCATATTGTGTTTTTGACACAACACTCTTTTAATGCGTCTGATTTCTTTGATTTTTTTTCTACTATATTATAGAGAAGATTTAGCTATCAATAAACTTGCACATTTTCATTTATTCCTTGCGAATCTTCTTCATTTGCATTCGACAGCTTAACTTTCAGAGAAAAATTATAAATGCGAGTTAATTAAAATTGGTTTATAAAAAAAATTGAATTAAAAAAAACAAATTTAAATTAATTGAGTCCTTCGAGTCCTGCTTTAACTCGCAAAATTAATGAGCAAACTTATTTAATCAATTTATAGTTTTCAGCATTAATATTTTGCTCTTCGTTATTATATATTCGTTTTACAGATTCACTAGTTTATCGTTTAATCCTCTTTTCTCCTTCACTACCATTGCTTCGAATTTCTATTATTTTTATTCGTTTTTGACTCTTATGATTTTGCTCCAAAAAGTAAATTCTCGTTGAAAAAATGATTCTCAAAACATCCACAGCCATTATTTGCTTGTTGCTCAAAAAATTTCTAAATCAAGCATTAATGTTACATTAATTTCACTATGAATCCGATTAGGAGGTTGTTAGGATTTATGACTTTTCAACATAGCACGAAATGTAAAGTTTAAGTTTTCAAAAAAAATTACACAATTTCTATTAAAAATATTGTAGAATAACTATGATCATTTTGAGTCAATTGATATCAGTTCAGGCTCAAAACAGTGATCCGACTAGAAAATCTGACCCGAATCGGGTGTGTTCCAGGGCCTTTAAATTCGGGTCTTTATCATGCTCTAGCGTTCAATTTAAGGCTTTTTTAAACTTCTTACAAATTGACAACTTAAAAGCTTGCTTTTTAGTTTTGCTATTCGAAAAATCCCAAGATTGTAAAAAAAAAAAAATTAAAAATCGCTTGTTTCAAAAATATTAGAAACACACGAGAAAAAAGATAATGCTCGAATCTAATAGAGTGGGTACGTGCACTGCACAAAATAAGAAACGAAACATTTAGAAAAAGTGAAAAGTTTTGTTTTTAGAGAAAATCACGCTTTTAGGGCTCAAATAATTCAGCTCGAACAAATTCCGGAAAACAATCCGCCTACAAGGATTGCATTCAAAGTTTGATTGCAGCGCAAACAATTCCAAACATTTTACGACATTAGTACTTGTATTTGAAATGTTTTATTAAATTTCATTTCACGTGTTTTGAAATGATTTTTATCGCTCTTGAATTAAGTTGTTTCAAATTTTGAATCGAGTTTCTTTAATTTTAACGAATTAAAACGAAAAAAACTTTTTTTGAATTTAGAAATGATGATGTTAAAAAGATTAAAAATTTATTTATGCGGAAAAGTCAATGTTTACTTTTTTATTTATCATAATTTTAAAAATTTGAATTAAACTTCTATCAAATTTTAATTACTTTCATAAGTATTTTTGTTTGAATATTTTCATAACATTTTCTTTGTTTAAGAGTTTCAAGAAAATAAAGTTTGCGCTGAATGCAGGTTGTATGAAAAGAAAGTTGACGAAAAAATAAAATAAATAAAAAGGTACTCAATGCAAAATAAAAAACCAATAAATAGACGAGAATTTCTTCTAAAATTTTCTAATTTAGTATTTTATGTATGTTGATTCCTTTTTCAATGAATTACTGAGAAATGGACACACACTTGATCTCCGTTGGCTCTTGTTGAGTTTTGAACAAGCTTAATTGTTTCGAAATGTTCATTATTAACATAAAAATAAATCGAATGAGTTAAAATGTTCGAAAATTTTATTTGAGCAACTTCGATTTCAAAACAATAAAGTTCATTCAAAACCTAGCAAATGTTTACAGAATCTTTGACTGGGTTCAAATTAAATCAGTTTTTGTACAAAAAATTTACATAAAAAATCTTAATTATACTAGTTAATTAAAAATTTGTGTCAATATAAAATTTTTACTGTTCAGTTGTTATTTAAAAATGTGTTAACTTGCTTTTCCTACAGCCTTTAGTTTTTAGTTTACTTGTTAATTAATTTGTTTTTAGCAAAGTTTATTTTAAGTACATTGAATTTAACAAAAAAAAACTTATACAAAGTTTTAAGAATTCAACACTTCAGATCATTTTGTCTTCATTTTTAGATTTTTTTTTTTATAATGCACACAATGTTTTAATACTGAATACAAAATCCAAGCGTCGCTAAAGGTACTAAAATAATGTAATTGCTTCAGGATTGAAACTTATTTCATAAAATAATGAGAAAAAAATCTCAATGAATGAATTCTGGCGTTGCTTCAAGCATATTTTTCTGCATTTCAAGTATCTTTTTTAACAAAAATTTTTTCTCGAACAGTTGATCTATTCGCTTGTAAAACAATTTTTTCCGACACATTTGTTTTTAAAACAACAAAACTGTTCATTTCGTTGTTGAAGACTATTTCAGCTTTACCGAATTCGACAAAAATTTACGTTTTAAAGCACAAACACATCGCTCTTTTCTTAGCTTTGAACGTGTTAAGCGAATGAATGATTGTTTTTACTCGATTTCACAATTTTGCCAGTGTGCGCTCATTTTTTTCGTTTTCGTATTTTGTCTTCTTCTTAACTTTGATTTTGTTTCTTTGTTTTCGAGTCTCTCTTTGCTCTCTCTCTCTCGAAAAATGTTCAATCTTCTCGCTATCATTTTCTTCATTGAAACTTGACACTTTCGATCAGCTCGACGAATTTTTCACCAAAAGAAAAACTTAAATTTCTAACATAAATAATCCTATGAGAAGTTAATTTTTAATTCTTAAACTTCTATATAAAATCTAAAAAAAGTTTAATAAATTACTACTTCAAAAAACTTATAAATCAATATAAAAAGCTAAAAATTTCACAAGTTTCAATGAATTGCATAAAATGATGAATGAGCCAAAAAAATAAAATATTTTCTTGTGAAAAATGCAATTACGTATAAAACAAAATAAAATTGAGTTTTTGTTTAAATTTAGCAACATAATGAATAAGATTCCCACTGTTTATAAAATTCAGCGAACGATTGCTATTTGAATGGTGAGTTGATAACACGCATGAAACGAATGTGTTTTAATTAATTTGCTTGTTTTTTCCTTTTCTCTTTATTATAATGATTTTGATAATACTTCAAATATAATAAATCGTAATTATTACGATGAAACAATAAGCACGAACACTGAACTAAAGCGCTTCATTCTTTCATTATTTCCAGTAAAATCATTGAAATTGTCAGTGAAACACAGAAGCGACTAATTTAGCGGAAATTTTCTTTCTTTATCACAATTTATGTACTCAAAAACAAAATTTTCATTTAAACGACTATTTAGTATATTAAATTTTGTAAAGTGTACAAAGCTAGTTGATTAAGCAAAATTTAATTAACAAACGCGTGAACAATGTAAAATTTAGAAGCAATGTTAAAACTTGTAAAAAAAGTGAGCACAGGAAGTTTGAGCGTAATAAAACAGTAATAGGGAAGCAGCAAAAGAGAATTTATGACATAAATGATCTAAATATAGGCTATCTGGCGAATAAAAATTATTTTTTCAACGAAACAACTGCACTTAGATTTAATAGACATTCTTTCCATAATTGAATTCAATGTAGACACGGAATGCTTCTCTACTTTCTTTTTATTTCGAAAGTCGAATTCGCACAGAATCAAAATAAGCATTTATTTCGCTTTGATAATTTTGCTTTTCAATTCAATTCGGCAATCATTTCTCGATAACTTAATGAATACAGTCACTTAGATAAAAATCGCTCGCAATCTTTCGTTTTCAATTCGAAACAATAAAAATTAATCGAAATGTATTTCGATCATTCGTTGGCGGCAGCTCGAAATTAGACGGTACACTTGCTTTAATTATCATAATTTGTGAATCATAAAAGTGGAAATGAAAGCGAATGTATCATATTAACGAAAGGAACACTTGTTTCAGTTTGTTATTTGGCAAAGAAAAAAAGTGATATTTAACAGAAACACGGCGAAGAAAAATAATTAAATGAAGAATTATGTGTAGACTGTGACGAGAATTGTGTGTAGCTTTACGAACGTCTCGAATTCTTAGAAACAAATGCAACCAAAAATAATAAACTGCAACTGTTCGCTAGAATTAAAATTTCAAATTTCTCTTGTATCATATAATCAAATTGCTGAAAAGGGAAAACAAAGTGCATCGAGTCAAATTGTCTTCAATAACGAGTATCCATTCTCTTTTCTACATTAAATCATCTAAATTATGGTTTTATTTTATTCTTTTATCTTTTAAGTTTAAAAAAATTCTTTAAGACTTGAAGCGATTTTTCAAGATATGGCAATAAACACCGAGTGCACAACTTTATCTTTTAATCGTCATTTCGATTTGAGGAGCTCTTTTGATTCAATTACAACAGATAAAGCGTTTTTTTTTATGTTTTAGCAAAAATTATTAAAATGAGTTTAACTAAATGCGCTTTATTCTTGCATAATTATCATATAATTTAGCTCTTATTTTATAATTTATATGCCTAGTAATTTTCAATCGCTTCACCAAATTTCAAGCGCAGAAAAATTCAATGACTTGATTTGTTCAAATTACATAATTACATATTAAAATTTGACCAAATTACGTATAATGTTGACTCCATCACTTTTAATCTTGTTAAGCTTATTTTTAAATCACTTTACATCGATTTTGTAATTTCATTCGAATTGGGTCGATTAAACTGAAACATTTTAACAACAGGCGCAAGATTGATGCGTCAATCTCAGCTTTGGTTATTGAATGAATAGGTACGAAATAAAAAATTGAAAAAAGTCTTGAAAACTTGAATTTGTGAATTTTTACTTTTAAATGCAATTAAGTCATTGAGATTTTGTAGGCAAATTTTATATCGAGTGATATCTCAGATGGCGATAGTGGCAATGAATGGTTCAGGCGATAAACAACAATTATTTAATTTTTGTGTCTTATTTTGGCGCAAAATACATATTTTATAACAGAGACCCGTAACGTTCATAGATACTGGATTGCTCCCATGGAAACAACTTTTATCATATACTTAAAAAAATGTTTGCATTTTAATTCTTTTCGCTTTGCACAATTTGAATAAATTTGGCTGCATCGAAATTGATCATTTTTCTTTTACAAACATTATTAAATCATGAACCATCATTCTTTGAAATATTCGCCAGCTTTCACAATACTCTGACTCATTAATCGATGGTTCGCTTCGCATTTCTAGAATCTATTATCTTTTAAAAATTCTGCATAATCTCTAACGCATAAAAAATATTAAGCGCTCAAAATGTCATCTTTTTTCGCTTATCTAAATGTTGACAAATTTTTTAATTCAATTTGAAATGATATTTGAAATAGTGAAAGCAAAAAAGTAAATGAAACGATCGATCAATCGCTTTGTTGCACACTTCAGCTGGTGTTTGAGCACGGACCGCTTCAAAACCTTAGTTTTTCTTGTTTTTCAAAGCTAGTTATGAATGTCAAAAACAACTGAAGCTTGCAAATGAATTTATGTTTATAGATGTTTGAAAATGGTGTTCTATTGAATAATTAAATTTTTTTGTGGAAAAACGTCGGAAAGAAAGTTTTATGTATAGTACCTGATGTTTAATTCAACATTATTATGTGTAAGCTCTCTTCATATTTTAAATAACTGTAAAATATTCATTCGGAGGAACAATAGCGATGAAAACAAGGGTCCATTTCAAACTCACTCTACAGTTCTCTGCTTTATTTAACGAAGCTTTTGAATTGGCTAGCTTCAAAAATTCACAAAATAGATATTTTTCACAGTAAAATAAATTGCGCAAAATGAGATTTATACATCGAAAAGCACACTTGATTGCCATTGCTACAATTTTTTAAGATTATTACGCATAGCATCAATGTAGTATATTCACTCGATTAACATTATTAAAAGCTATAAATGGTTAGTGGTTCTCAAATCATCTCTTAAAATGTAATTTACTTAAATACAAAAGCTTTGAAAGATCTATGTATTTCTTTAATTTGAATACCCATTTTGTATTTGCTTAAGTGCTGATAAACGAGGCCGATTACCTAAACATACTGTGTTTTGCTTTCTTTTATAGAGATTTCGTTCTTTTTAATGCGCGACAATTTAGAAGAAATGTCAAGCTTTTAGAAAGTCTTTTTTTACTGCGATAAAACGTTGAATATTGATTATTGTGTAAAATTATTACCTGAAATTTTTATCCGAAAAGTGTGAAATTTCATAATAAAACTTTTCTTTTAAAACTTGAAATTACATTGGGAGAATTGATTTTAAACAATGCATCTAAATTTTGATCCCATCCAAACGTAGTGATCAAAACGGTTTCGCTCATTTCCGATCTTTGCTTTGTATATAATAAGTTTTACAAGTACATAGTATTATGAATTTTATTTCTTTTCAGGAACTAATCTAGTCAGAAATCCAAGTGCAGAGTTTTCACAATTTTTTAATTACTGATTTCAATTGAAGAAATTTCAAGCAAAAGAAAAAATTTTATATTTTAATCTTTATTTAATTTTTATTTATACGTTAAATATTTTTTCTCTGAATTTTTGCACAATAATTCCACAAGTTTGATTTTTAAATTTAAATAAATTATGAGTAAAATTCCGAAAATGTAGGGTGACAGCAGCCACAAAGTAAAATATTTTATTCTCGATTTCAATATAAAAATAAACGAGTTTCGAATTGAGGTAAGATGAGTAACTTTTTGATCGACATTTTCGAGTCTTTCTTTCAAATAAAATTTCAGCTTATCAGAATAGTTAGAAGAGAACCAAGCACAGAATTGTTTCGATTGCATTGGCAGACACGACGAATTCAATAACTGTCAAGTATAAACACATTATTCACGCTGAAGTTTGGAAATAGCAGAAAGTAAAATGAAATATGAGAATGCTAATATTTCGCAAAGGAATTCGCGTTGAAGTTACTTTTTCAACTATATGCTTTAATAGTTCGAAAACATTTTCCAACTTTTTCGCTGACATTTCGATTCTTTCACATCTTGAACTTCCTTTTTTCAAAATATATTAAGCCAAAACTTTATCAAAATTTCATAATAATTTAACTTAAAATTTCTCGAACACTTTTCTTCCAGATCTTATTAATTCAAAAATCATTTGTTTACTTAATAACATCAAGTGCACCAGGTAATGATGATAGCTAAAGCTATCATAAAGCTGAGAAAATGCAGCTTTTTGAATTAAAATTTCGATACAAATTTAGTCTCAATCATTTTTTAAACTTTAACCGGTTCCTTATTCGGTTCCTTTTATTTATCGACTGTGCGAAAAATCCTTTTTTCATCTTCAGAACATATAACTTAATTATTAGAATTTTGTTTAAATTTGCTGATCCTCACTCATCACTTTATGTTACAATTTTTGAAATTTTTGTGATGTAGGTTGAAGAGAGTAACTGGAGAGTTTTTCAAAATCAATTAGCTCACTAAAAGACTGAAAAAAGATTGACGCTTTCGGAATAAATTCATTTATGTTTGAAGTGATGTTACTTATTTAATAAAATATTTTTTACTAAGTTTGAAAAGTAAAATTTTCATATTTTTGTCTCTTTTACCCAGAAACGTAGAATATGTAAATTTTTTGATTGATCGAATGCATTGTTGCAACTTCTCGCTGTATTTACTACTTTTGGGTCGCTTGAAATTTTGCTTTTCAACTTTATTGAGATGTTGAATTCATAAAATATTTTTGCAAACAAATTCTCAATTCAGTCGAAACTCTTAACAAGAGAGGAATATTTCAGCCATAAAACCAATGTTCAGCGAAATATTTGTTATCGTTTTGCTTATTTCGCTTCTCATCTCTTCAAATGATCTTTCATTCATAATGTAAATAAAGTCATTCATAAAGCAAATAAAGTAATTTAGCTTCTCTCGCGTGCCTCGTAAAAAATAAATCGAAATATAATAATCAGATGAATGAATTGAAACAATAACAATAGTAATCGGCGAACAAAGAGTAAAGTTCGTAATAATAGCAAATCATACAATTAAAAGTCATTCGCGTAAAGTACTTAAATCGCAAGGGATTGTCAATTTTTTTTCTTTGTATAAAAATCGGATAAACGAATGCATTCAACTGTAATGATGAAGTTTATACTCGAAAAACATATTATCATTCTCCAAAATTATTGTTTCACTGAAATTCTGTGTGAAAAATCTCCCAAATATTTCTTATTTTCCAAAATAAAAAAACAATTTTCTCGAGAAGTTTTGACAGCGAAAAGGCGTTGAATTTGCAATTCTGGCTGAGTAAATCGACATAAATATGGAGATTTTGTTCAAATAAAAAGCAAAGAATAAAAAAATTCATGAAAAGTTTTGTCAAATTTCGGCGGCTTAAAAGCGTTATATTTTCTGAATTCAAGTTGCGGAAATAGATGTTTTTACGGCGAGGAAAATGGCACTTTGCATGTGACAGCATCATTATTTTGATTTTTCTTCCTGTTCCGCGCCTTGATCTATAATACATCTCACTTTTGACGGATAGTAGTTTTATACGTATCGTTGCTTTTGCCTTAATTGAACCTCTTTCAATTTCTACTCTCACATATCTTCTATTCACCAAACGCTGTCAAACTAAATTTTGTTTGTTTATCATTGCTACACGGATTATAGTGTTCGTAGTTTTATCAAGCTTGATAATACCTTTTCATTCGCTTCAAAAATTATATTAATATAGCACAAAGTAATTACTGTTTGATTTTTTTTTTTTACAACAAAAAATTAAACAAACAAACCAAATAAAAATCAAAATTACGCAAACACTATCTGCTTTTAAAGATTTAGCTCATTTATACATCTTAAAGTTCGTATTTTGTAAATAAAAAAGTCTTACGCAAAGCTAACACGATCACTATTTGTCTAAAAATAGTTTATTTGATTTTTTAATTTTATATTTTGTAGTTTTAACTTATTGGCAAATCTACTTATAATACAGAGTGTACCTTATAAAACACTACGATTTTAGCACAAAAATACTTTATGAAGAAAAGATTAATTACTTTACTGATTATGAATAATGAAACCTTGCTCAGTAAAGAATGTTTACAAAAGAGCTCGAAATGCGACCCGTTTTCGGCCTTACAGAGAATTATCCGTCGATAAAGACTTTTGAATACATTTTCAAGAGTTTCTGAAGAAATATCATTTATGTTTTTCACAATTTCGCTCCACAAATCTTCGAGAGTCTTTGGATTATTCATAAACACTCGATTTTCTAAAAATATTCACAAGAAAAAATCAAGAGGGGTTAAATCCGGGGTACGGAGTGGCAAATTGATATCAAAACTTAGTCCTATTAATTTATTTCCGAAAGTTTGTTTAAGTCTCGTATTTCACGAGATCTATGGGCCGGGATTCTGTCTTGTTGAAGAAAGATTTCTAATTGGTGAAAAATTGGCAATTTTTCTGAATACCCGCGCAAAATTTCTTTACATCGCAGTGTGGTTATTATTTTTGTAAAGAATATGGGCCCGATTACTCTTATGAGATAATGCGCACCATATTCCCACTTTTGCCGAATGCAAAGGCAACTCCATTGTCAAATGCGGGTTTTCCGAAGCCCATGTCCGGTAATTTTGGAGTTCACGTACCCGCAAAGATGAAACCAAGCTTCACCTGAGAATAAGATTTGTGTATCTGGCTCCCTTTCGCCAAATGATAAATACCAATCACAAAAATAAACTCTTTTTGGCCGGTCTTCAGATTCTAGCGCTTGAACCGCGCTAATCCGGTACGGTTTCATCCCGATTTCGCGCTCCGATCTCTGCATTTATGTTTTACTGACACCGCACTCGATTTCAAGTCTTCTTAAAGACTTTGTCGGGTTCTCTCAAAGTTTTGTTTAATTTCATTTACCTTTTCGGCAGTTAGGACCGTCTCTTTTTCGGATGTGCGGCAAATTATTTACCGCATCGGTTTCTTCAAATTTTTTAATTAAAGCTACTACTGATGTCTTGGCAAGGATGTTTTCATCACCATAAGCATTTTTGAACTCTTAAGGCATTGATTCTAAGCTTTCAAACTTATAAAATTTTTTATCACAAAAACACGTCGTTCTTTATTCAACACCATTTTAAGAAATGCGGGTTTTTGTCCGAATGTGTTATTTTGGCGCAAAATTTTTGTTTACACTAATCCTGGGAATATCTGAAGAATGTTTTTTGTGAAATTTCATTTTGTTTACACTTTGTTTTGTTGAAATAATTAAGTTTAAAATCGTAGTGTTTTATAAGGTACACTCTGTATAGGTTTAAAATAATCGATTGTTTGCTAACAAGTTTGTAAGCTTAATTTTTTCATAATGATGCCAATAATATTATCTTTTCATTGCAAAAAATTATTTTAATTAAATAAAGTGCTTGAATTACTTCTTGCTCATATTTGATAATTTTTCTTGATTATAAAAAAATCCAATTTTTATTATTTCTTTCCTAAAAATAATTGTTTTTGCTTGTTAATAAAAAAGTTTAAACGAGATACGTCTTCAAATGCATTATCATTATGACATATTAAATTTAGATCATAACGAAAGCATTAGGAAGCGTAATGAATTTGTTGAGTAATTTCAGCCAAATAAAAAATTTAAACAAATCTTAAAAGCAATAATTAATGAAAGGAACTTCATTTTTTCACAATGCTTCAGTTGTGCAGATGCGGAACTTCTAAAGAAACAGTTTTAAAATCAGGATTTAAACGAAACTTTACACTGAAATACAGAAGTGAGATGAACAATGTGACACGTAAAATCATTAGGAAATGTTGTTGTTCAGATAAAACAACATTAAATCACTTGCAAAGCGCTATTTTGTGTTTTTTACACTAAATTACTTTGTCTCAAAAATATCGACAATTTTTTTTTGTTGAAAATACAACATTTTAAAGTTAAATGCACGCCTCATTCAGCTCAGTGTTAAGAGATTTAATTTCATTTACTTAAAGAATAATTAAATCGTAAAACTATATAAATATTTCAAGTCACTAACAAGATTTCATTATGAGCCTACTTCTTTTACATCACCGTCAAGAAATGATGTTTATTTACTATCTTATTACTGGTTATTATATTATTACTATTATGTTTCTTGTCTGGATTTCTCTTTGCCTCCGATGTAAAAATCGGATAAAAATTTCCTGTTTTTCTCTTTCTACACACTCTTATTTATATAGACATTAGTAACTTTTTGCCAGTGTCACTTTTTGTTGCTTTGAGTTAAGGTACAGAAGGCAAGAGAGGGAATTGAAATCTGGAAAACTACATACTGAGGATAAATAAGCGGAGCATAAGTGAAAATGAATTATTTAAAAGCATACAAACTTTGGGCGACTAGATGTGGAAAATAGTGATGCCAAACCTTCCCGTTTCCTGTATGGAAATGGCTGGTTTGAAACGCGATTATTTTTCCCATTTCCACTTATGGTAGCTCACTTTAGCAGCAGAAGAATAATGGCCAAGTATTTGAATAAGTGATGCACTTTTATATACTTTGAATATCAAAAGAGCTTAGATATCTGCGATTAACTATTGACTAAATATTGATTTACTGTTTAGCTGTGGGTAAATATGCGACACAAGCAATAAATCTCAAGAGCTGCTGAATTTATTTCAAGAATCTTTAATTTTTATGTAAATATGAACTTCAGAGATTACATGGATATATTTAATTTTTAAAAATGGCTTACCGTGAATCAGAATTGTCAATTGCTTTTTCCTTTAATAAAATTCAATGAAGTGGAAAAACGAAATTACTTCTCCTGAATATTGTTCGAAATTAACTTGAGCATAAGCAAAATCTTGTTTATTTACAAAAAAGACTCTTAAAACTTAAGGTAAAATACATTAGCTTCTTAATCGAACTCATAAGCGGTCACATTTTGCTGTAAATTTATTTACGCTTAAATCATTGATAAGCAAACGAATATAAGAAATTGAAGCTCAATTTTAAATGGAATTTTGAAATTTTTTAAATGTTTTGAAAAAGTATAAAAATTTTTCAAAAAGTAGGATTTTAAGAAATAAGAAAAACTTGTTAAACTAGACTTGTTAGGATAATACTCTTTTAAAAATCAAAATAAATCATGTTTTTATTTTTAAATGTGTGTGTTTTAAATTTAATTTTGATTTCTATCCGGAGGATTAGTAATTGAAATTCATAATCAGCAAGTAATTACCATAAAACTAATTATAAAACTTGTTTTATTATTAAACATTATAATGAGTAAAGTTACGACTAAAAAAGAATTTATAGTATGAGCGCAATTTTATTTTGTTATTTTTTTATTAAGATATCGCAGGTATCTCAAAATTTTGCCATTACACAGAATCTAAATTTGATACAAAGAAAAACTCGTAAAGAAGTAACTTAAACTAAAAGTTGATACCTATTAACAATCATCCGTCGACATTTCCTTTTTGCATTGATTTGGAAGCTTTGGAAATGTTCTTTTCATTTTTGGCCACGAAAAGAGTAAAAATATTACCTCAAATAAGTTTGCTTTCTTTAGATGCATGGGTTTGGGCAAAAATGGAGCAGTAATATGCTTTTTCGCAGTGAATGAAATTCACAATCATTTTTTACATTAAATTCTATGCTTTTACGAAGCGAATGAGACTCTTTTTTCTCTTCATTTAAGTTACACATCACATTCTCGTGTGTGAAGAATAAAAAGAATACAAACTTACTCTGAAAGCAAGTAAATTTTTTTTTGATTTATTGTTCAATAAATGTTGCTCGAAGTGATAGATTATGTTCACACTAATGTTCTGTATGTTTTGATGTTAAAACATTATGCAGAATTATCTCGAAATTACTTCTCTTGCTGTTATCATGTAATACAATTTCTATTTGAGGAAATGGATAAAATAGTTTTGAACTTTGTGAAAATGACCGGTAAAGAGACAAAATTAAAGTATTGGGTTGGCAACTAAGTTCCCGCCGTTTTGCGGAATGTTAAAATATAAAAAAACGGCGGGAACTAAGTTGCCAACCTGATAGTTTTCACTTCAAAAAAAACTTTTTAGATTCATAAACTGTAAAGTTTCTATTTTAGAAAATATTCAAATAAACGGTTTGCAAGTAAATTTAAAAGCGATCGTCAATTATTACAAACTTATTTGGACATAACTAATTTCGAAAATTTATTTTGAAACTATGCCTGTGGTTATGATAAATAAGTCTCAGGCTAGCTTAATGCTATTATGCAGTTATAAAACGAAAAACTTCTATTTGATTCATAGCTTTCTTCCAGCAAAACAAAATAGTTGCTACCATTAATAAAGTATGGGACGGTCATAGTTTGGAAAGATGATAAATATACAAAAAAAAAGAATTAGCTTTGTTGAGAAGAAAAATTGCAATAGAAAAATCTTTTCAACTTATTAAATTACTTCATTTGCATAACCTCAATGACAGTTTTGTTTCGTTAGTTTCAGCAACGCTTTGAATACGATATTGCCGTGTGCAAAATCAATAGATCATGTGCATCTAGAACATTTTGTTTCATTTTATAACTTTACTCTAATTTATGTTTAATGTATATGTTTAATTCATTGAACTTTTCTTATCGATTTTCTAATGCATTCACTTTCGAACGTTCTTCTTATGTTTGATCTTATTGGATTTTCGATAAACAAAATCATTATTCATAAATTTTAAATTGACTTACTTTATTTACTGTAGAAAATAACTAAAAGAAAGAATTTAGCTCACGACATAAACAGAAACGTTCGAGCATGTTTCGTTCTTATCTTTATAGAAGCAACACAATTGGATTATTCGCATCAATGAAAGCAAGAATTTGAATATTTAAATACCGTCAACAAACTTAATTTTGCTTGAAGCAATTTTTACTTAATGTTGCAAAATAATTCTTTAGCTTTATGTCTAATTTCTTTGCCATAATAGTGAGAAAAGAGACCAAATGCTTAAATGCTTATATTCAACAATAATGTGGAAAATGTTTGAATAATATAAAGCACTGGAAAAGTAGAGGCTCCGGTAGAGTTTAACACGTTAAACTCATAGAGTTGGCATGCTGAACACTCATCTCCAAAACTTATTATAGATTCGCATTTGAAAACATTTTAAGTAAAGCGAAAGATTTTTTAGAACAAATGCACTTTAAATATTCGTTTAGACTGATATAATAATTCTAGTGTCTCATGAATCGATAGCAGTAGTGAAGGAACAGTTAACCAAGCTCCCTTGTTAGCTTTCAAATGTCAAGCTCATTAATTATGCTGCCTGGCGTTTTTCTTCATTATCTCGAATTACAAAAATAAAACTCTTTATACTTTGCTCCAGAAGCTATTTGCTAACATTTTTATTTTACGTATCATTTCCTCCAAATAATTTAGTATACAGTTATCGGCAATAAAAGTCAACTCTTTGGAAACTCACTTTTTCCTTTGCAGTACTTATGTTACACTTTTCATCGAGTTTTGTATGAAAGTACTATTCAACTGCAATTTTATGAAAGATGTCTCATAACTCGGTATCAAAGCACTGAATAATAAAAATAATAATATCTAGCACATAATGAGTTTTAACAAAACAGGTGAAAAGACAAATTTTTATCCATAGATTTAATTTTTTATTTGCACACGAATAACTTACTTCACGCGCAAAATTCACACCTATGATGGGATTAACTCTTAATACACACATGAAGTTCTATCTGCATACCAAATTTCGTTGAAATTAAGAGCGAGCACAAAAGCAGTTTCCTTGTTAAACTTATAATTTCAGTCTCATGTTTTTGAATAATGTTTTTTAAACTCAAAACGTTTATAATTCTAGTGAATTGATTTCCACTTAAACCTTTTTAACGAATTCTACTATTAATTCGTTTTTAATATTCATATCATTCATATGCTTTTAATATATCGTATTAATTTTTAATATTAACATAATTGAAGTACATCCATGTTTTAATCGCACAAATTTGAAAAAAATGCAAAATTAATCTCAGAGAAGCAGTTGATAAAAAAGGAAATTCAATTTTTTGTCGATAATTACTTCATAAGATACTAACTCTAAGGTGCAAGGTTCTCATCCAATTTTGCTACAAAATTATGTTCCATCCTTCACTGAAATTCTCATCTCGTCATTATTTTTTCCGATAATGACTCAATTTTTCTATCTCCAGGTTTGAGCAATTCATTAATTTTTAATTAATTGAGCAATTCGGCGTTTGAATGTGTATTTGAGATTGAGCAATTTAAATCTAAATTTTCAAATAATTATTATATTAAAAATATTATTCTTTATATCATTGTGATTGTGATTATGTGCTGATTTATTATTTTTGTGAAATTTTGATAAATTAATTCAAGTTAATTAAAAAATTAGTGAAATTCGTTAAATTTACTGATAATTTACAACAAGTTTCTTGTGATATCATATTTGATATGGTTCTGAAAATGTTGAGCGCTGACGAAATAAAGCAAGAGATTAATTATGAATATGAAAAATTTCT
>NCKU01000232.1:0-23071 GCA_003675995.1 Dinothrombium tinctorium
TTACCGCATTGATATCTGTCTATATGTAAAATTTCATGAAAATCGAGAGCGGGCACAAAAAATAGTTTCCTAGTCAGTGTAATAATCGTACATTGAGAGACATTAAATTATCGGTCGAAATCAGTGAAAAGTCGGAAAAGATTGAAATGTACGAAATGCGTGACAGCACTTGCTAATTGCATTGCAATTAAACTGCAATAGAAGAGTGAAAATTATCAATTCAAATTTCGCTCTTTAATGGCAAAGAGGAAGAGAATTGCGTACAGCAGACGCAATGTGAACGCAATGCGAACGCGTCCTCGTGTCGAGCATTGAATGGCGTCGAAATTGAGCACCGCTTTGCAATTAACGGATTTAAACGATTTCATCGCAGTATCACAGGTAAACGAACCCATTTCTTACAAGACGCGCTCTGCTTTTTCGCTCTTTGCTTCGCGAACGAATGGCGGACGAAGGCAAGAATCGATACACTCACGGCTGGGATCCCGAAAAATGGGAAGAAGAGTTTGAAAAGCATCCGATTTTTATGACCAAATCTCCGTCCGAAAATGCAGAGTTGCCTCCACTCGTCGAAGCAATTCAACAGTTGAAATACGACAGCGAAGTGAATAGCAGAACTGAGCTCGCGTTGAACTACAAAGAAGACGGAAACCAAAACTTCAAACACAGAAAGTATCGGTGGGCGATTGATTCGTACAGCGAAGGAATCAAGCAAAACTGTGACGACAACTCACTGAACTCACAGCTGTATGCGAACAGAGCCGCCTGTCACTTTCATCTCAAAAATTATCGGTCTTCGCTAAACGATTGCTTAAAAGCTTTGGAATACAATCCAAGCAATGGAAAAGCTATTTTAAGAGCAGCCGAAAGTTATTTCGCGCTTCTTAAATACAAGGAATGTATCGAGTTCTGTCGAATTCACAAACAACACTTTTCAGCGCTCGAAGAACTCGAAAAAAAGGCGTTCAATGAACAAAAAGTTTTGGAACGGGATATTCGCAAAAAAGAAGCGGAGGAGAGAAAAGTCCGTATTTTTAAAGATAAAATCGAAGCGGCCGTAAAATCGCGGGGTATTGCGTTTAAAGGCTCGTTGTTCGATTCCAATCACCCGGCCGCAACTGGAAAACACGTTATTATTAGCGAATCTGGTGATTTAATATGGCCTGTGCTATTTGTTTATCCAGAATATGGTCAAACAGACTTCATTGAAAGTTTTAACGAAAATGACACTTTCATCAGTCATCTTGAAGTAATGTTTGGAGATGAAGATAACGCTCCTAATTGGGATAAATACAAAAAATATAAGCCCAATTCTATCAAAATTGCTTATGCTACTAATGACAGTGAAAAAATGGTTTCGGTGAATCCGAAATCAAAATTGAAAGATGTTCTCTCTTTAAAGACTTTTGTTCTTGTAAACGCCATTCCAACTTTTATATTGACATCCGGTGAGCGAATTTGACAATTTTGTTGAAACCGTGTTTTTTGTCTCACAGGAATGTGTTAAGCCTGTGAAAAGCGAAAATGTAGTCGGTATTCATACGAAAAAGAAAGTTGAGGTTTCACTCGGCGATTGTTTAGCATGTAGTGGGTGCATAACCTCAGCGGAAACTGTTCTCATCGCCAAGCAAAGTCATAAAGAACTTCATAAAGTTCTAAGTGAAAATAAAGTAATATTATTTTAAAATTTAAGTCTTAGTTTAAATTAAATTACGCTTTTTCAAACAGGTTGATCCCGAAAAATCCAAACTTATTGTGATGTCTCTTTCGCATCAGAGCATTGCATCTATCGCGGCAAAATATTGTCTTGAATTTCAAGATGCAGCTGAAAAGTTAGCTTCTTTCTTTTTTTCTCGTGGCGTCGACTATATATTCGACTTGACCTTCGCTCGCCACATTTCCTTGCTTGAGTCACAAAAAGAATTTATTGAAAGATACAACTGTAATACCCCCGTTTTGACTTCTGCCTGTCCTGGTTTTGTTTGTTATGTGGAGAAGACTCATGGTGAACTTTTAGTCCCATTGCTAAGCAAAGTAAGGTCACCACAACAAGTTATGGGCAGCTTTATCAAACATGTATGGCGCAAAAACATGAGAATCGAAAAAGAATTATACCACGTGACTGTTATGCCATGTTATGACAAAAAATTGGAAGCTTCTAGAGAGGAGTTTCTAAAAGATGATATCAATGACGTCGATTGCGTATTGACACCACTTGAAATAGACGAATTACTTGACTCAGAAGGCATCACACTTTCTTCACTGACAAATCGTCGTTTGGATGTTCTTGTTCCTCATCTGAAATCAACTAAAATCGAAAAACATCTTGGATCGGGATCTGGTGGATATGCTGAAAATATTTTTCGATATGCTTCCTCCGCCTTGTTTCGAGAAAAGTTTGATTCTAATCAACCTCTTGATTTCAAAATGCGTCGTAATCGAGATTTTATGGAATTCGAATTGAAAGATAAATCCAACGATAACGTTTTACTTTCGTTTGCAATAGTAAACGGTTTTCGAAATATTCAAACGTTGGTTCAAAGGATTAAGCGCAAAACTTGTTCTTATCACTTTGTGGAAGTTATGGCTTGCCCTTCAGGTTGTCTTAATGGCGGTGGTCAATTGAGAGGAATTGATAGTAATGATAAATTACTATCCAAAGTTCAACAATTATACAATTCTTTGCAGACTTGTAAACTAAGCTTAAATCTTGACAATGAGATTGTTAAACATTTGTACAATGAATATTTCCCAACCACAGATTCTATAGAAAATTTACTTCGCACTAAATTTCGTATTGTTCCTAAATCTACAAATAATATCAACGTCAATTGGTAAAAAATTTCTTTTCTTTCTTTTCCAATTTATTCAATAAATTTGAGAAAATTTTGCAACAGACAATCAAAAACAATAGCGCCATTCATTGCAAATTCATTCACCTAACAGCGTTTCTTCATTTATCGCTTATTATTGTTAAACACTCATAGTTTAGATTGACCCTTGGAAAGATTTCTTGCTGCTTAATGTACGTATTATTGATATGTTCGAAGTAGTCAGCTAGAAACTCGTTTCTTCTTGTTTCTGGAATGTATCGAAGATAGTGGCACAACGAGATTGTTTCATCTAAGACCAAGAGTTAATTGTGATTACAATCATATCGTCTTACTTTTAAAACTTTGATAATCCTCGAATCTATAAACCGTAGGAGTAATGAATACTCTTGCATTTTCAAAGCCAGTCTCTTGACATATATTTTTCCATTCGTTGATCGCGCTTTCTTCGTCTATTCGCTGGTATACAGGAAAAGGTGCTGAAGATCGTCTTCGAACCATTACCTTTCCTGGCTCTAATTCTTCTTTACTTTTTGACTCGGAAGGTTGATTTTCTTCTAAATGCGCAAAGTATTCATTCCACTTTGGGAAGTGAGTTATCTGTTCTTGAAGCGGCAAAATATCGCTCCAAAAGAACATGACGAGATAACACCTTCCGCCTAAAAAAAGAAAATTTTGTCTCTAAAGCTAGATCACTTTGAATACTTTCCTGGCTTTAACATGCGACTTATATTTTCCATAGCACGTTTTTTATCATTTACCCAGTGAAGACAATGAACGGAGACTACAATATCGGCTTCATCACTCAAGTTGATATCTGCTTTTAGCTTAGACCATTCATCGCAAATGTCTCCACTAGCGAACTTAATTCGATCGGTCTCATAAAATTTCTTCGCATACTCAGTCATCGAATCGCTCTTGTCGAAAGCAATCAAACTTTCGCATTGAGTCACCTTGAATATTTCGCTGGTGACATTACCCGTTCCGCATCCGATATCAATAACTCGATTCAATTTCCTATATAAATCGCAAAAAGAAAAAAAATAGAAACTTTAAAGCGTAGAATTAGAAGACAAACTTGTCTTTGAAATCGTTTTGGATTGCGTCGAGTAAAGTTTTCGCATCTTGTCGCTGGAGAAAGTTGTTTTCATCGTAAAGATTCGGCTCGATGTTCATATCTGCAGTCCAAGTTTTGAACGGAAGAAACGAAGTGGGCATAAACTTTTAAACGAGTTGATTGTCTATGCTATTGACGAAAGAAGTTTTTATTTAGAAATGATTGATGAAAAACTTTTACAATATTTTCCCGATATTTACATAACGAGTCTTTTTTTTGCTCTTTAAAGCTATTTGTACTCATGTATACTAATCAAATGACGATAAGTTACATGTTTACGACTGTGAACAGTACTAGTTTTTGTAAACCATCGTTTCGCAATCAATCAGTTAAAAGGTACTCAAAAGAACTTCGAGTAACGAAGCGACGAAAAATTCCACAACTCCTTTTGAACGAAGATAAATTTCGCGTTTTCTTTACGTTAATTGCGTTAACAGAACTTTAATTTTACCTAAGCGATTTGAAATTCAAAGACAAAACAACGCAATTATTCGCTTTTTAAAATCGTGTTGAAAATAAATACTCACTCGAAGTAAAGACTAAGTGTTTGAGTTAATAGATTTAAAATTTAATTAGCGTGACTTGAAACGAATAAAGCTGTGCTTTTTATATATGCACACTTTTTGAAAACAAGGAACAACAAATCGAAAGATATCGGCTGATTCGCTTAAAATGCGAGATGCTATCAGCACTATTTTCGCATGGAGTGAAATGCCTCTCGCGGCACGCGCGGTCAAAGTTGCCTCATTCGATGCGTTCAGATCGAAAGCTCACTCCACTCTCACTCATCAGTGTCACTTGCGCAACGCTCCCCGAACGCTCTAAGATCGCGAGTTCGATGCGAGCGTTTAGAAGTTTGCTTCACTTCAAAACGCTTTTTGACGGAAAAATTGTCTCTTTTAACGTGAAATGGCATTGAAAGGATTGAAAGTCGTCGAATTCGCGGGTTTGGCGCCCGCACCTTTCTGCGGACTCATTTTTAGCGATTTCGGAGCGAACGTGATTCGCGTCGAAAAAGTTCGTCTCTTGCATTTTGCGCCTCACAACTTTCTTCCAATTTACTTTAATTTACAAATGCAGCATTAAATCGTCGAGAAATTCGTTTTTCAGGTTCAACATTCTTTTACGCCCGACTTTTTGACGCGAGGCAAAAAATCAATTGCGGTCGATTTAAAGCGGAGCGAAGGACAAAGCGTATTGAAGAAGTTGTGCTCGACTGCGGACGTGTTGATCGAACCATTTCGACCTGGTATCATGGAAAAGCTAAATCTCGGTCCTCAGCAACTGTTAGCGCTTAACAAAAAGCTGATCTACGCTCGCCTTTCCGGTTTCGGTCAGAATGGTCCTCTAGCGAACGAAGCTGGACACGATATCAACTACTTGGCTATTTCTGGAATACTTTCCGCTCTCGGCGGCAAAAGATTACCCGCACCTCCGATCAACATTTTGGGTGATTTTGCAGGCGGTGGTCTTTTGTGTGCATTGGGAATATGCATGGCATTACTCGAAAGACAAAAATCCGGCGCTGGACAAGTGATTGATGCCAACATTGTTGAGGGCACAAGTTACGTTTCATCCTATATATGGCATTCGCGCAAAAGTGACAACGATGCTTCTCAAATATTGTGGCCAAATCCGCACTCGAGGGAGAGTAATTTATTAGACGGTGGTGCGCCATTTTACCGAGTTTATGAGACAAAAGATAACAAATTTATGGCCGTAGGTGCATTAGAACCGCAATTTTACGCAAGCTTTATCGTAAACTTAGGACTTGATCCAAATTCGTACTCACAATTTGACGTGCCAAATCACGAAAAAATGCACGAAATATTTGCAGTAAAGTTTAAAGAAAAAACGCAACGCGAGTGGGAAAAAATATTTGAAGGAAAAGACGCTTGCGTTACACCGGTTGTTGATATTGCAAAAGCGAAGGACTATGAACACAACAAAGCACGAGGCTCATTTTTAAATGATGGCACACCACGACCAGCTCCGCTTTTGAGTCGTACTCCGACAAATCCTTGTTTGATCCAACCGAAGTTCGCTGAGCATACTAGAGAAATACTTTGTGAACTCGGTTACAGCGTAAACGAAATTAACCGTTTGGCTGAAAATAAAGTTGTGAGATTAGGCGATCTTAACTCAAATTTGTGAAATAGGAGTTGTTGAAAGTTTATTTGCATTTTACATCATAAATATATATTTTAAGACGAATGTTTGGTTTGATTAATTTTATAAGATAACTTTCATTTGCAAAACAAATCGCGTCAAAAAAAACAAAAAAAAACAGTGGCTTTAAAACAAACGAAAAACAAATGATGAAACTATGGTACTTTTGATCATGTTTTGCTCACGGTTTCGATCTGAAATTCAATTAATTGTTTTCAATTTATTTTTTAATTAAAAGTTAAAGTTTACTAAAAAGTTTGCGTTTGAAAGAAAAACGAGCGAAGACGCGAGATGTCAGTGAAGACGGTGTCACCTTCCATTGATTTGTAAACGGAGAAAAAAATGAAATGTGAAAAAAGTGAACAGTAAACTGTTTCGCGTTTTGAAAAGCAAACCGACGGTGAAATGAATGCGGAAATCGTTTGAAATCGGCCTCTGAAGCAAATACAATAGCGATGAGTTCGAACAGTAACGGTGCGAAGAGCAATGGCGAGCTTTCGAACGCAGCGAAAGCAGACGACGCTACTTTCAATTCATTGTTACCGTCTTTCGATTCGACAATTGTACGTCGGACACTTGTCCGCACTTTACTCGCAATTGACGTAAAAACAATTCTTTATCACTCGTCGCTTTTCCCTAATCCAATGAACGTTTTTATTGAAAGCGGTTTTCAATAAGCAGACGCTTGAAATATGACACATTAATATTTTTCATTTGCTCATAAAGCATTAATTATTAGAGAGTGTTGCTTCATTGATTCGACGCTTTTAAATAAAATTAACTCGGTTTTCGCTTTGCCTCCATGGTAAAGATTATTTTTACGTCACTTGTGAGTGAGATATGTGAATTTAAAAACATATGTGAAATTATTTTCAGAGGCCCGTCAATCAACCAACAAATCAGTCGTTTGAACGGGAAAACGGTCTCGTTTCTAGTCATGTGTTTAATAGGTACAGAGACACAGAGGTTCCTTTCAACGCCCCCGGAGGACATCAAATGAACAGTACCTCTTATACTGTTGCACCCATGAATACATTTGCTTCCCAAAATGGACAAGCATTGTTCAATTGGCAGGTAAGCCATATTTACACAGTCTTATCTCAAATTTTAAACCATATTTACTCATATTGTTAAACATGACACCACCAACATGCATCACCAATTGTCTCTCGATAAGAAATCATTTTAACGGTTTACGAGCCTTTTAACCAAAATTTGTTAAAATCAAGTTTAAAAGCGAAATGAAAAAAAAATGAAATGATCAATAACCCAATGTACTTGAAAAGTTTAGAATATGTGTAAACTTTTAAATTAAAATTATTTTTATTCTGAGAATGAAGACCTTCATCACTTTTCATTGAGTTTGTTTTTTAAAGAGAATAAATGCTTCTAATCTATGTAATTTTCGCTTAAATTATTCGTTGTAATTGACCGAAATAATTTTTTTGTTTTGTTTTGTTTTTCAAATTCATCGTTTATCTAAGTTAGAAAAATTCATGAAAAACAAACACAATGAAAACTAACGTAGACGTTCGCCGACAGCAGAAAAGACAAAATTTTGATAAACAATGATAAAATTAGCACGTGAATGAAAATGCTTGAAGCGGCTATTGATCCCTTCATTTCACATTTGAAACTATATTTTGGAACACTCTTGCGTTAATAAGCCGGATAATATTCGAATGGTTAGGTTAAGATAGTTGCAAATAAAATTAAGACCCTTTGTCGCCGAGCTAAAAATTTCATATCAAGAAAATTAAACAGTTTGAATTCTATTATTTGTTATTACTTTTTTTGAGACATTGATATGATAAATGCAAGTTTTTGTTTTCTGATTCCGGCTTAATTCAAATTGCGTGTAATGTATAAAAAACCATTTAAAATATGACATTCGTTTAATTCGTCATACACTTCACAGGCCACTAAATCAACTATCAAAGAAAGATTGGGTGCTGTATTTAATCGCGAAACTTTAGCTGACATTCATTTCCTGGTTGGCAAAGAATCGCCTGTCCGCATTCCAGCACACAAATTTATTTTATCCATTGGTAGCGCTGTTTTTGATGCAATGTTTAATGGGAAGATGGCTACAACCGAAGAGGATATTGAACTTCCGGATGTCGAACCTCCCGCTTTTCTTGCTCTTCTCGGTTTTTTATACACTGATGAAGTTCAAATCGGTCCCGAAACTGTGATGATGACATTATATACGGCAAAAAAATATGCCGTTCCTGCTTTGGAAAAACATTGCGTTGAATTTCTTAAACAGAACCTAAGCAGTGACAATGCATTTATGCTTCTTACACAGGTTCAATCTTATTTGATTGATCTGCAAAATTTATCTCTTTTTTTATGCAGGCAAGATTATTTGATGAAACGGTTCTAGCACAAATGTGCTTGGACACAATTGATAAAAATACCGTTGAAGCATTGGCAGCTGAAGGCTTTCTTGACATTGATCACGAAACACTTTGCATGGTTCTTGAAAGGGATACTCTAAGAATCCGCGAAGTCGTCCTTTTTAATGCTGTTGTTCGATGGGCCGAAGCTTACTGTGTTCGTCATAATCTTCCAAATAATCCAGAAAACCAAAGAAATGTACTGGGTCGAGCTTTGTATTTAATAAGAATACCTCTGATGACTGTTGAAGAGTTTGCGATGGACGTTGCACAATCAGGAATACTCACTGATCGCGAAGTTGTAAGTAAGGAGTTCCTTTTAACTGCTCACAAATTATTGGGATTTTACAGGTCAATCTATTTCTATATTTCATTGTAAATCCGAAACCTTCTGTTCAGTTTCCTGACGCGCCTCGATGTTGTATCACAGGCAAGGAGCAAGTTGTTTGCAGATTCGCTCGAACCGAATCTCGATGGGGTTATAGTGGAACTAGCGATCGAATTCGCTTTGTTGTCGATCGAAGAATATTTGTTGTTGGGTTCGCGCTTTATGGTTCAATTCATGGGCCTTCTGATTACGAATGTAATTTGCAGATTATACATACAGGTACAGGTAAAGTTCTCGCATCAAATGACACCACATTCTCCTGTGACGGCTCGGCAAACACTTTCAAAGTTATGTTCAAAACTCCCGTGGAAATTTTACCAAACACAAATTATACAGCTTGTGCCACACTCAAAGTACGTTTAGTTTGTCTTAATCTTCAAATAAATGCTTTCTATTTGCCTAAACTTTAGGGATCTGATTCTCACTATGGAACCAGTGGTAGCCGCAAAGTGACTGTTGATTTGCACGGCGGAGGTAAAGTTACATTTCAATTTTCTTACGCCGCCGGTTGTAACAATGGGACATCCGTTGAAGACGGACAAATACCAGAAATTATTTTCTACACGTAAAAAAGAATCGATGCCTTGGGCATTGCGACACAAAAAACAACGCGATATCGAGTGTTGTGAGATTTAGTTTTCGGTGTAACTTTTAAAGCTATTTTATTATTTTTAGTCAAAACCTTCGAATATTAATCGTCGTATAAAGCATTTGTATACTAAAAAAATTTAAATGCGACCTTAAAACGTTTCAATCGTTAATGAGTATATCTGTTATGTTACAAAAATAAATATTAAATTCATTTCTTCCGATAAAATGCAATAAAAACGTTCAAAGCGGCAGGTTTAATAAAAATTCGGTTTTCACAATGATTTGATTTCATTAAAAGGTTTTAATCAACAATCAAACAAAGAAATGTGATAAGAGTATTTTGCAGAAAAATAATTTGATCTTAATTTTAGGTGGCATTCGATCGCAAAGCTTCTTGCTTGATCTTAAGTTCAAGTGATTTTACTTTTGATTCCAGTTGACTTATATATTCGTCTTTTAGTCTTAATTGATGTCGCAACTCTTCATTAATAGACTTCAGGTCTTGTTCATCGTCTTGCTGAAATTCCTTTGTCGCTTGCATATAAATCTACAAATAGTTGATTGAAAGAAACACGCACAACAACAACAACAACAAAATGTCCACGAACCTCATTCAAATGAGAGATTCTTTTCGCAGTAATCAACGTTAACCCTTCATCGTCCTCGTCACCTGTACTCGTCCCTCCACCGCTCTGAAACAAAGTTGCTTAATATTTGACACCGCACCGAGAAGCGATATTCAATTACGCGAATTGAAAGAAATGGCTTACTTCTGTACTAAAGATGTTCACGCCCGTCGCTCTCCGTTTCTCTCTCAGATTTCTACGATGGTGTCGATTACTACTCGATTTGCTAGAACTTATTTTCGTGACACTTGTTTTGGTCGTTTCGACACTAGTTTCCATTTTGCCGCAAACACTGCTGTTTAAATATCCCTTTGAGAAGAGAAAGCATAGCGAAAGTGAAGTAAAATTTCGCAACATTTGGCAAGCATCGCTTCAAGAAAGCGAACGATGCTCGTTCACAAAGCAAAGAGGTAGAAGAGTAGATTCGTACTTGCTTTTGTTCGCTCTTCACTCGACTTCTGTGAAGTCGATTTCGAGACGGAGCCTTGTGTTGAAGTGCTTGCCGCAAACCTAAGCTCTGCTCGCCTTCAACTGATGTACTTGAAGTCATACTTCGAAGCAAACTTTTTTGAACGCAGGCAAAGATTGCTTTTCGGATTTTTTCGCCGCTTTACGGATGAGTTTAGCTTTTCTTCTTTATTACTATTTTTTGACTCTCGAAAAGTACGTCGATTCTGAAAGAAACGCTCGTAAATGAATCGAAAACACTTTTTCTCGCTACCGTTCGAACGCATTCGTTCTCGGCAATTGTTCTTCTTTTCGATTCTCTCTTCTCTTCACTTTATAAAAGTGAATACAACTAACTGCCTCTGCTTTTTGGCATTCGCTTCGATCGCCGATCCGATCTTCGAAGTCCACTCGCGTCACTCGCGTTTCAATCGCATTCGTTCACTTAACTTCATTCGACGAGCTCAAACGCTTGACACGCAATTGTTCTCTCCTTTTCGCCCAGCTTTTGCATCGATCGATAAATTTTTTATGGAGCATTCATTAATTTCTTTCAACCTTTGTGGCCGACAACGATCGATTCCACGTCAGACAAAACTTTTACGAAACTTTCAATCGCAGGTTGAGCTTTGAGTCGATCGCATTACACACTGTCAACCTGTAGCTTAGCCATTTTCATTCTGCAATGGATTTCGTGTCTAATTTTGAGCGATTTCAATGTTGTTTCTTGAAATGGAAAATTTTTGCTTTTCGCAATGCAAAAATTTGCATAGCAAAGTTGTTTCTATTGTATTCTAATTGTTTACGAACAATGCAAAGATGTAATCAAGTTCTCGATGCGATGCGATCAACAGCGGCACTCAAGGTGCTTTTTGTATTGAAATTTTTGCATTCGCTGCTCGCTGTTTTGGAACTTAAACAATGCAAACTTTTGCCAATTTTCCGTTTTGTTTTGTTTCAAGCAAAAGTCAAATGACGTTTTTGTCAATTTCGACAAGTTTAATTTAGTCGAAAGATTTGGTTTTTTGTTCTCGCTGCAACGCAACACTTTTTTGCGTTCGCTCCTCATTCATTACGAGCGCAGTTCTTTCGTAACCGAAAAAAAATCGGCAACCAGATTTTGTTTCGTCGTTTCTTTGTCAATCATCCAATTTTCGAAATTCGTTCGAGAGTTCGCTTCGTTTGATTGGATGCGATTTTGTTTCTTATCAGTAAGGCCGATGCTCTTTGAACTACGTGTATTTCGATTTTTAAATTCATTATTTACGCGATCAAATACGACGAAAATAAATTTGCAAGTGTCAATCAAAATTAAATTCGTCTTAGTGCAAAATATAAACGCAAACAATGCTGCGAAAAATTCTCTTGTCTCGAAATCTGAAAATTTTGCCAAAATTTCAAGATAAAAGTTGAACATTGAAAGCAGCGCAATAAGTAGCAGAAATTATGTATTCACTTTGCTGTTTTAGCTTCGAATCTTGTCAGCGAATTTTTTCTTTTTCGATCACAAAAATTGCATTTTAAGAACTTAGAAACAATCTTTTCGAATTTCAAGTTCTGCTTCTTTCCTGGTTAGAAACGAGCGCTGCAGTGAATTTAAACAATTTTGCTGCTTTCTTATCGTAGGCCAAATACATATAAACAAATGTATTTAAGTGTGCATTCGAGAAGAATTTAAATTTCAGCGTTCGTCTAGCATCATATTTTAATTATCAAATTTGCGTCAAGAATTTAAAGTTTATTTGTGCCTCTAGAACACAAAATAGTAAAAAATTCGGTAGTGTGAAACTCAATTTATTTTTAACAAAAACATTTACTACGTGTGACTGGAAAAAAGTGAAAAACAGTTGAAAAACGTGAATTGAAAAAATTTTGAAGCGAATATGAAATGTGCATGGGGCTCTATTTAACAGAGAGCGTGTGCCGAGTAGCTGATGGAATGAGAGATAATTAGTTGGAACGCTGCCTTTAGCTCTTCTACTTGTTGCTATTGCGGTATAAGTTGCAACTATAATTGATTCAAAACAAAATGCTTCGATTATAGAAACTGTGAGCTTTACTGCAGCCGTTTGCAAAGCACAAACAGAATCTAATGCAAAATTTCGCTAATAAAAAGTTAAAATTTTTTATATTTCAGCATTTGATTATTAACTTCATTTATTTTTTGATTTGTTCATTGAAATTGTTGAATTCTTTTTTAATTTTGTAATTGAATAAAAATTTGAATTATTTGATTTTGAGAATCAATATTTTAGCTTTTGATCATTTGCAAGCTTTTTGCGAAATTATTTTTCGCTTTGTAAAGCATTGAAATGAGGCTTACTTTCGGTAATAGAAAATTTTTTGAATCGATTGTATGGAGATCTCCATTCCCGTTCCAAACGCCTTTCACGCATTTCCGTTAAACTCGCAGAACTTTTATTTCTTTAGTTCTATTTTTAAACATAAAAACGCACAATTGAGTGCTAATATTTTAAAAGTGCTTAGATGAATATCGACAGAAAGTGGATTTTTAATCATTTAGGATTTAGTTGAATGTCGAATAGAAGGGGAACTCAGTGGGTCAATCCCCCAAAGATGGCGAATACTGCTCCCATTGAAAGAACGTAGTGGAAATGAGCTACTACATAATATGTATCATTTAGGATGATGTCAATGGATGAATTAGATAGAACGATTCCTGTTAGCCCGTCTATGGTAAACACGAAAACAAACCCCGCAGCTCATGTGATTTGGGGATTTATATTTAGGTGGGTTGCTCTTATTGAAGCTACTCACATCAGTTGAAGATCTCTTTCGTTTCAGCTTTACGTGCGACAAGGAATGCGTTTCGATTTTCAAAAGAGGAACCGAACAGTTTTTTCCAAAGCGATTCGTAAACAGTTTATGAGAAGGCTGCTCGAGAGAGAGAGAGAGAGAGAGAGAGAGAGAGAGAGAGAGAGAGAGAGAGAGAAGAGCGATGAGATAAAAACTCATAACACACTTTACATAGTACAATTGAATGAATTTATTCCGAAAGGGCCTTTCTAATAATAAATGCATTATTGGATAGGCCCTTTCGGAATAAATTCATTCAATTGTTTAATTGTTTTATTTTGCTAGACAAACCTTATTGAAATAAGAAAATTCAATTGTTTAGTCTCGCTTTAAACGAGAAAACGCGAGACTTGTTTTTGCTTTTTTAATGAATTGAATTTTGTTTTTACTCTTCGCTTTCCGTTCGGACGAGAATTTCAAATGTTTAAAATTTAATGTTCACATGCTTTGGAATGTTTGGCAACACAAACTTTTCGTAATCTAGTTGAAGTTCGTTTTTCGTTTGTGATCGATAAGTCCGCGCATGTCGACCTCTCAAGCGTTTTTATTTCACGTAATTCAATAAGCAAATAGTTAATAGCCGTTAGGAAATAATTTTAACCGATTTAAAAAGAAATTAAACTCATTTGCAAATTTATTTTTGTTGTTGTTTAGCGTTTTACTGCTTTTATTTTCTTTTTACTGAAAATTTTTTTATTAGTTTTAAATTTTTTAACGTAATTGATAAAATAAATCAAATTTTGTTGTATTAAAATATTTTTATTTGAGAAAAAAGACAGCAAATCAGTTGTAGTAAAGTGTCAAAAAATGTTATTGCCAATCCAGTTGAATCGGTTAAGGATAAAAACAAGGCACGTGGAACAAAATGCAGCAAGTGCAATACAATAACTACTAACCTGGATTATTAACTACTACTGCTACTAACTGGTTAATTGATGCATTCTTAATCCCAATGAAAGTACGCAATTTCTGCCAAAAAACAATCGATTCAAAACAAACGAAAAAAAACATTTCGGGTAACTTTCAATTTGGTTTGTATGAAATAAATTCTTACGAAATTTCAAAGCACACCCCGTTCGCTGTTAGTAGGCTTAAATTTTTAAAGCTAAAGTTTCTAACTTCAACCCAATTTTCATATTATTCCTATGGCTTCTTATTTGATAGACTCTTTTCAAACACTTTTTGAGTTTGATTTCACTGTTTATTCAGTATTTAAAAAGTATTAATAAAAATATCTCTAATTTGACAATATTTTAATGTTGCAATTTGTTCAATTCTGTAAATTTAACTTAAAAATTTAGAACAATTGCGTCAAACTTTAGCTAAATAAGAAAACATTTGACAATACAAGCTTACACAATGTACAGTGTTTGCTTCTAGACGCTCCATTGAAAAATAAAAATAACTTTTTAACGCTTTAACAAACATTTCGAAAAACTCATCTATTGAAGCAGCCACAACAAACAGTGTAATGACACTTGAATAAGTTGCCGGCAACTTAACTTTTCGCGCTTTTTCGTACCATGCCGCTTTCAAATGAAAAACGCGATTTGATAGTTGAAAAATATAAATAATTAAAAACTGATTCGAGTGTTCACAACATATTTAAAATTAAATTAACGAGAAAGTATGCGAAAGAAAAAATTAGCTGATTGATAGATTGGTAGATGGACAAAGTGGCGTGATTCAATTGATAAAAAAATTCTGCGAAATTCTATTGTGTTCAGTAAAAAAAAAAGGAATTCTTGCTTCTTTATTCATAAAAATTACTCACTAAGTAATTAGTCAATTATTGCATCATTTTAAGATGTATTTTGATTAATTCGCTTCAAAATAGCTAATACCATAATATGCAGCTTTTGAATTGGTCGATTGAATTGATTGACTCTTTATACCATTCAAAATATAAAATTTTTATTGATAAGATATCCAATTTATTTCTGTATTTTCTCTAGAGTCAACTACAGAATGTTTTGCGAGTGTTTTCACTGTTTTTGTATGGAAAGATATTGTCGTTGACTGTATTTAAATACTTGAAATTAGATCATTTTAATATTGCATTTTCTATGTTCACAATTTTTTATTTTATCAAATTTTTGATGCTAAATTAATATGATAAAAAATATCATCGAAACATGTGAGTGAAATATTTTCTGAAAATGTTTGATCATTTTAAACCATTTAACATTGTGAGAAATATTCTCATTAAGTTTTATGAACGCCTTCTAATGGAGAAAGGTATAAGAATTCTTGATTGTTCAATTTAGAAAAGAAATTAAAATTTGCAATGAGTAAAAAGATTAGCTACTACCAAGCAAAATTTTAAAATTAATATTTTGATTCAAAATGAAAAGCAAAACAATTTTTTTTTCAATTTTTTTAGATATTTTCTTGCACATCTTTAGCTTATGAGTGAATACTGATCATTAACATTTAGATAAACGTAAAATGAGAAAATGGGAGTTCAAGATTTCAGGCCATAACCTCTACTCTCGAAACATGATTCGATTGCCAATTTTAAAAATTTTTAACAGTTTCGATGTTTGGAGCGTTACCAATTTTTCGATAATTTTATAAAAAAAAGTTGTTTTAAAAGTATCCCACACTTAAAATAGACAAACGCAAACAAATTCAAAATTTGCAAAATCAGCTCTTGAAATCTACTTGCTGTTAATCGATGTATTTTTGCTCAACATTAGGTTTTAAGATCAAGAAATGTATTCAATTTTTTTTTCTAGATTCTTAACAAAACAATCAATGAAATTCCCTAATTTTGAGTGCGAAATTCTTGGCAATATTTCTACAAAAACAAAGCTCTAATCGTTATCGAAAATTCCTCAAAAAAGAGTCAAAATTCATCCTCATTTACATCCTCTAACTCTAATTATCAACGATGAAGATAAAACACGATAAACTGTTACAAAACCACACACATTTTATCAATTCTTTGAATTATTTATTTTCTCCAAACAAAAATTTTTTCTAAATTGTTTCGCCCAATTTTTTTATACAAAAGCATAGAATTGGATTCGGTAATTAAACAATAGTCAAACCGCGAGAATTGTTTTAAAAATCCAGAAAATTGCACCACATTTATTCGGATTTGATATTGAGAATTTGAAAATCGTGATTCATTATTGACGACATTTAAATTAGCGATTACCAGCTCTAATGAATCGATCTCAATGCAATCTTATCAATTATTTTGATCCCTGCATCAAATATTTGCTTAATTCGTTCTAAATGTGTAAAATGTAAAGAATGAGAGGTAGAAAAAGGAAGATAGAAAGTTTGTTAGCTAAGAGAGCAATAAAAATAAACCTTAAGTACACATAAGTAGAAAAAGTTGTTTACTAATTTATCAATTTGCATAAATTTTGTTTTTAATCCTAACAAGTGTGAGTTTCGAAACGGTGTGCGTTGATATTGTTGTCTACTACGCAAAATAGAAGCGACAAATTTTTTTATCATTTCAATGCATGCAATGCGGTTCAAAAGTGAACGATTAAAAATTATGGTGCAATATTGATCAAATATTGTTTTATCAAATTCAATCGAAAGCATGGGGTTATCACACTTTTTTTTAATACGTGCGTCTAACATCCTGTTTTCTGATTTCATCCGCAAAATTCGCATTTTCAGAACAACTCAAAGAAATCACGACTATCAACACTCACGTTCTCGCGCAATTTGCTCATTTAAGCAATGAAGTACTTGAATTTTCTCTAATAAAGAACTAGTCACTTGTGAGCAAATTAATCGAGTAGATAAAAAAGTTTGCAAACTTTTTACTGCATTTCTGTACATTCAAACGCTTGAACTCAATTCTGTCGATTGCTCTCATTGTAACCAAGTAATTGCATATCGTGTGTAATTTAATCGTCGGCACTGTGGTCAATTGCAAATATTTTAAGCGTTAAATTGACACAAAAAAGGGAAATTCAATGCTGCGAATAGTAAACAAGGAACGGTGATGAAATGCATCGAAAATTCACGAATCTTCGCGCCGCCCTTTTCTTGAAAAGCTCGTTTTGCTTCTCGCTTTTCGATCGAAATATCGAGAAATTTGAATCCACGCTTTTCCAATCGAAAGAGCTCAAAGAAAGAGCAGCGTTCATCGAAATCACAATCAAATAGAGAATTGCGAACGATTAGATTTGCCGAACGCTTGTTTGAAACGAGGACTTTGTCACTCTCGCCGTAACCACCCATTCTTCACGTGGTCTCGAAAGGCGATTTAAAGGCAGGCGTTTCTGTCGTCAACTATCCATTTGTTCATTGCGAACACCTTTTTACGATTTTGACGCTTTGTTTTAAAACAACTTTTATTCGTGAATCAAAATGTCGGAAAGTGCTTCGAACGCTGTTGTTACTTCGCAGTTTTTGAATCGTGTCACAGGGCTTCCGATCGTCCACTCTGCGCTTGGATTGGCAAACGATAGCTACAATCGAATCAAGAGCTACAACGAACTGATCGGCAGCACCTTGACTCGTGCTGAGCACTCAGTTCAATATTTTGCTGAGGCCGCAAAACCAGTGATTGTTTCGCTCGAAAAGCCGAGTAAGTTTCATTTCTCTTTGTTAGCGGTTTACAACTAACTCACTTTTAACGTTTCGTTTAAAGTTTCTGTCGCAGACACAATTGCGTGTAATGGTTTGGATCGTCTGACGCAAGCTGTACCTGCTATTACGCAAAAACCAGAAGAAGTTTACGAAGCCGGCATACAAAAGTACGAAGAGTTGAAAAAACTTGGCACTGATAAGATACAAGGATTTAAGGATTACGGCTACAACAAAGTGAACGAAGCTTTGTCGACTCCCTACGCGCAGGCCGTCGCCAAGTCTGTTGATGCTGCCGTTGACTTGACTGAGAATGCACTCAATCGCTACTTTCCGGCGAGTGAAGAGGAACAGCAGGCAGAAGCAGCGAGCGGAGAGAAAAATGAGAACGTGGTACAGCGAGTGAGTTCTTTGTCTGAGAAGATGAGACGACGAATGTACAAACAGGCAATGCTTCAGATTCAAGTGATTCAGTTGCGAAGCCAAGAGGCCTTGAATCGAATGAAATTTTCTGTTGATTTAGTAAGTCAGTGCCTCTTTTCCCTTAATGTTATCATGTTGTCATTTTCCTGACAGATTCAATATGCGAAAACTTTGGAGGAAACTGGTCGTAAAAAGTTGAATGACAGCGTTCAGAATGTGCAGAATCAAGCAAAATGGTTGTGGACTGAGCTGAACAAGGAGGAAGAAGCGAATGCTGAGCCGCCGTCTTTCTTAGACCAGCAGGTTTTGGCCGTCGCTCGTCGAGCAACTAAACAAGTGGTTCGCCGATACAACGAACTGATTTCATTGAACGAAAAACTTCCCGAAAACGCCCGCAAAGCGATGGAAGAGAGCGTAAATTACGCGAAAGATGTGTACTCGCAATTGAGTAAAGCCAACAGTTTGAAAGACGTGTCGAGCATTGCAGTGCAGCAGTTACAGGCGGGGGCCGTAATGCTGCAGAAAGTGTTGAGTAACGCAGTGGCACCGGTCACTGCTCAACTCAACACAACACCTGCTAATGAAGAGAAAAAGGAGAACTGAAGATGAATAATGAATCGATTTTTTACATATTCTTTTACTTTTAATTATACTAATCATTTGATACAAAATAAAATTTAGCCTTTTTGCAACATTTTATTATAAATATAAAATTAATACAAATAAGTTGACAGTTAGCCGGCGACTAATTCGAACAAAATTGTGATGATGTTAAGAAGTATTAACGGAACTGTGAATGCAAAGCATGAAATCGATTGAAGTATTTATTAAAATAATTACCCCTCATTACAGTTCTGATCGAATGAATTAAATTCAAAAGATTTTCCTTAAATCCTGGTTGCGACGCCTGATAGCCATAACTGAACTGAGCCGCGGACATTTGGTTGCGTGCCCAGCCAACTGTTGATAGCGAAGAAATCGAAATTGATTTCAAATTAACATTTAATGCAAAGTTAGAAATAATCACTGAACCTTGAACCAACTGCTAACTTACATTTAGCGAGAAAGCGTTCCTCGTGAAGGATGGCGATCGCGTTTATTACCAATAGCGTCGCTTTGTACAGATTGTAAATCGAAAGCACCATTTCACTACCCTCTCACTTTTCGTTCGCTTTTCGCCACTTTTTACTCTTTTTTCACCTTCTTTCTGCTTTTCGAACACAATTCACTTTTGCTTTACAACATTTCACACCGATTTCTGATTGCGCCCTCTTTCGCGCTTTTTGCTGCTTAACATTAGGCGCCACCGTTGAAAATGGAGTCATTTAATTTGAAAGTCCCTTTAACAACCCGTCCGTCCGTACGTCCACGCTAAGAGCATGAAACTTATTCTGTCCGTGATTCTTTCGGAAAAATAGTATTAAATGATGTGAACATATTTTTCACTGCATTTATTGTTGCGATGAAAAATTTTGGTTAAAGCCTGGTTAAGATCTCCGCTCTTCTTTTCTTAATTGAAATTCAGCAGTTTAGGCAAAATTTCCAGATTTAGTATGGCGAGTTAGAATTCCCTTAACTTACAGTTTGGCAAACCACATCACTCGAATTACCTTTCGTCGCTTTGAATTAAATTCATTTGATTTTCTAAATTCAGGCTCAGTATACTCTCAGTGTGTTTGTGCTTGCATTCGAAATACTTTTATATCCAACTACGAGTGAAAAAATCTCAACTAATAAAGTTTCGATCATTTTAACTGCACCGGTCATTCATTTCACCTTTGAGCCACAGTAGTTTATTAAGGCCAATTTTGTAGAATTTGTGTCCACCTCACAAAAGTTACTTTTGTTTATGATCCTCTTTAATTATTTACATAGATTAACATTGAGGGTGAGAGTTTATAGACATTAAGTTAATTTTCGCTATGGTCAAACACTTGAAATCAATAAAATATCTACAACATGATGAGCAAAAGCGATTTTTAATAATAATTAGCAATTCTGACAATTTTTTGATTTCCCGAAAATCATTTGCTTGATTAATCTTCAGAAAACCGATGAAGATTATTTGTTGATATAAAAGGAATGCGTAGGCGTGATTTTATTTTCCCGATTTCAGCTTTCTTGCCGAAATTCTCGAGAACTTGTTTTTATTTCCCGAAAAGCATTCATCATTGATTGAAACAGCAATTTTCAATCTAAAAATTTATTGATCAATGAAACTTTTGTAAATCTTTGTAAAACAACTTTACCTATTGTTCAAGCTACGAAATTAATTGAAAAACTTGCCAAAAAGATTGACTTAAGAAAAAGTCATAATTAGGGCAATGGATTTTGGTGCTCTATCAAAATTTTTATTTTTTATGCTTATATTTGTATTGAAACAACATATATATGATATACTAAATGTTTTTCTTTAAAAAATTGTCCCTAAAAATCACAAAAATTAACAATTTAGCACCAAATCACAAAAATTGCACCCAATCATGCTAAATGGCAAATTCATCAGACTTTGATCAGAATTATATGAAACTTATGAGCTGCATTTTCAAATATGAATTTAAAAGTTGAATTTAAAGTTCAAGATATTGAATTTAAATAGAAAATTTAAACATCGAAAGCAAAGATAAGCATAGTGGCCGAGATATGCCGATCGTTAAACGCAAACGTAGTATTTGAACCCAAATTCTTCGGGCTTGGGTTTAAATCTAGGCAAGAAGCTTGTTGAGATTTTCGCTATTTTGAAAGTTAAAATTAGGGAAAAGCAGAGAGATAAAAAGCTGGAATTTTCAGAAGCAGAATATTTTCAAGACTATTGTCATCAGAGCCTATTTTAAATTGAAATCTAATAAAAACTTGGTGACTAGTGGTTAACCATTATTCACTTGAACTTTTTGTTATGATGAAGTTTCATTTCATAAATAAATCCAATTTTTATCAAATTTTTCTATTTCAATCTAAAGTTGCTGCCAAGTAAATTGTCAACATGGTGTTGCAATCGAAAGAGCGCTAAATAAAGTTAACATCTAACTCGCAGAAGTATTTGTTATATTGAGCCGTAAACAACGGAAGCCGAAATACGAATGCTTTTCTCACACGTCCGTCCAAATTGAAGGTGGCTCATTTTTTAAGGTAAGTGTAGCTTATTTTGATTTTGATTTTGTTTGAATTTAAAAATTAATCTTAAACTAAAATTTCGGTTAGTGAAAAGTTCTTTTTCCACTCGTTTGCTTTAATTTTTCGCGATCTCTAGTTATGAGATCCAAATAAAATTTAACATTGCATTTTGCGCTTCGATCAGTGTAAAGAATTCCTCTTTTCTTTATTTCTTTTGTTTTTGGTCACAAAATTGACTTCGAATTTTACTTTTTAATTAAGCCTTATTAGATGATTTTTCCTTTTTGACCGACTTTTTGCTCTAACTCACGTATTAAATAGACGATTTTCAAAGGATTTATTTTTGTTAAATTTTTCGCTAAGAAAATTAAAGTTTGTGATTTAATAAAGCTGTACGATGAAAATTACTGGTTCAAAAGTTCTAAACTATTAAAAGTTTTAATCAGTTTTTAACTTTTTTATTCGTAAAATTCTAATTTTATGATATAAAATATTTTCACTTAAATGAAGCGTGACAAGAATGCAACTAATAACCTAAATTAATCATTTGAAATTCTCAATTCTCCTTAAAAGGATTTTCAAAATTTGACTCAAGAAAAGGGTTAAGCTAAATCTTGCATCACTTTCTATCATTTTTGCATTATCATTTCCATTTGAAGAAAGCTGTACAAATTATGCATGATTATGAAATTATTTCATGCACCAAGACAGTTTATATGCAATATAACGAAAAAGAAGTTTATTATCATTTAAAATACACCTTTAAGTCGAAATTCATTTATCCGAATCCTATAAATAAGCAGCACAAAACAAATAACCATTTAACAATAACCATTTCGAAACATTTATTTATTTATTATATTTATTGAATAATGAGAAAATGTAAACAAACATTAACATTAACTTCAACTTTAGTGTCTTTTATTTTAGTGTCCGTTCAAGAGAGATGTCCGTTGGGGGAGGTTTTACTCTATTAATAATAATTTTGATAGAATACGTACATATAAATATAAAAAAGTGTTCAAATGAGTTTATTGGCCGCTAAGTGACAACTTCCTAGTCGTAGAAAACTAACAAGATGTTGTAAGACATACATTGTACATTCTTTAAGTTTAAATGCTAGATAACGAATAAGAGTACTTTTTATAAGCGCAAATAAATGAAATTCAATTAAATTTAAGCTTATTATCTAAAGAGGTATATCAAAAGAGACGAAGACACATTTCTTTTTGATGCATCCTCAATTTTCCATTTAGCCACCTATTGCAAATCGACTCATTCGCCGAACACAATTTATGAAAACTTTTAGCTTTGTATAAAACACTCGAAAGTGATAGTTAAATTCAAATGTTGCTCTAATTCTAAGACATGTTGCATTTACAAAATGCAGAAGATTTATTATGCCGTGCTTTTGAAAGAGCTTAATTTTCATTGCAATTCCGATAAAAATTTTTGCGCTTTTAAGTTTATTTCAGTGTTTAACATTTACTTTCAATTTAGTTTGAGTTTTCTTTTTTAATAATAAATCACTCGATTTTGAATGCTTTTGAGTTTTTCCTTAAAAATTCGAAAATGTTTAAGTAAAAAAA
>NCKU01000232.1:23083-52411 GCA_003675995.1 Dinothrombium tinctorium
TGTCACAGCAAATTATCGAAAAATAATTAAAAACTTAAAAATTTGTCATTTCACCTTAGATACGTTCAATATTTGCTCAAAATAAATTATCTACAATATAACCTGTTTCTGTTTGATTGACTTGTGTAATAATTACTTAAATTTGAAAACTAAAATAATATTTACTTTTTAAACAAGCTTTTAGTAGCTGAGCAAACGCAAATAAAACTTTTGAAAGCCGCTATCCACATAAAATCAAATTTTTTTTCAGCTTCTATTCACTACAAATATTTATGCTTTTAATCTTTCATTCACTTTCTCGTGAGCTAAGAATAAAAGAATACTTTAAATTTCAACTGCTTCTAATATTACATTAGCAATGCTTAAGTAATAATACATAAACGCAATAAATAAAATGTCGTGACTTCGTGAAAAATGTACAAAATGTAAGATTGAGAAATTTTGTGTTTGTGTGTGTTTGCTATGTAAACAGCACGAAAGTAAAAGTTTGAATTCAATTTGTGTGTAGGTATCGCGTTTATGTTTGTGAGCAATTCGTTTACAATAAGAATTGATATTTTCTATTCGTTTACATAAATCAAACAGAAAGCAAATAACAAATGTAAACCCAAAACAAGCTTTGAACTGAACAATGCGAAACTTTAGTTCTAACTTCGTTAAAACTTCAGCAACCAATATCGAGATGAATTTTTGTTTAAAGCTTTTTAATGCAAAACATATTTTAGCTAAAAACTATTTTTAAAATATTGAGAATTATGAGTGTTGGGCTTAGAAAGTTTTTTCAACTTTATCGAATTGTGTTTTTTTACGGAAGCAGTTTGTTGACCGAGAAAAAAACGCTCTCAACTTCGAGTGTTTCTTCTAATGTTCCGTTTCTAATTCTTAATCGCATAAATCATCGATTTTATTATAGAAATTGTATATGTCAAACGCAGAGATTGGACCGAAGCACGCGAAACTCAAGTTTAGAATCGAAGAGTTGTCTCGAGAGTACTGCTCTGTACAAAGTCAAGTTTTTCATTTTGTGCGCAAAGCTTTGCTCAGAGAAGAAGTTTTTTTCTGCAGCAGTAGTACTATTGTTCATTCAAACTATGTTCGCGGAATGTTTTGAATTTAAATCGATATTGTTAATAGCCACATAAACATAGCAAGCATGAAGTTTAATTCTAACATAACATAAGTTAACATAAGTTATGATGTTACAACTTATTTTACACTTTCAAGTGGTGCTTTTAAGCTTCTATTTTCTTAATATTTAAGCTGACTTTTGAAACAAAAACGCAAAAGCGAATTGTTAACACGTCATTTAATCATAAATACTCAGTAATTGCGCCCGCTTAGAGCATATTAATTTCGTTTCGATGCTTGTAACACTGCACTCGTTTTTATGATATTTTTCACAATCTATAATTCAAACTTATTATAATCGAGCGTAGACAGAGACAAATGAGTTGTGTTTTGCCGAAAAGAAAAAAGTGAAAACAATGCCAGCAAACCTTTTGAAACAAACCTTCGTTCAAATTGATTTCCTAAACGAAGCGCAAAAGTGGCGATTAATGTGGCAATTAGGATTAGACGAGAGGAATGACCCGCGAGTAAAGTTCTGCGTTGGGTAGCACACGCTGAGCGTGTTTTGAAAAAAGTTGAAGAAAAAAAAATGTTAAACATATTCGTGTAAAGTCAATTGTTTTGCCTCGAAAAGAATCAGTGAACCGAAATACCGTTGTAACAATTGCGAGGCGGCAAAAATGTTTTGGCCTGCTTTGTGTGCGCTGTATTCGCGCAAAAATCAAAGTGAGCTCAATTGTTTTTGCTTTTTGCTCGATGGTTTTTTATTGACGTTTGGGGTCACAAAAAAGTTGCGAATCGCAGAAATAACAATAATTTGTGGAGTACGCTTAAATAAGAGGAGCTTTTAAATTCGGTAATAAAAACGAAAGAGGATTTTCGCAGACGTTTTAAGAGATGCAGAAAAAGAAAAAAGAAATTTGGGTTAAATTTAACGATAGAAAGCATCGCCTTAAAAGTGCCTTGAAAACGGCGCACAATTGAATCTTTCTTCGAATTAACAATTCGCAATTCAGTTTTGATCGCATCGAATGCCCAAACAAAGCAACGCTAAATTTATTGTTTTTTCTGCCTTCTTTTCGCCGCGAATCCAATTTTGGCTTCGCAATTTGAATGGTAACGGAAGCAATTAAATTCGAGTTAAACAATTGAAATCCTGTTAATTTTCAAAATTCTTTGAAAGCAAAAATGAAAAATGAAAAAGAGCGAAAATGATAAAAAGCTTGCTGTCGAATTGTGAGCATTGATGCGATATGATTGCGTTTTCCTTTCGTTTCAATTGCGCTATTATTAAAAATTGTGAAAATAAATTACGAAAAAAGTTTTTCAAACTTTGAGGCTGTGAATTTCGAAAGCAAACAGAGTGATAAGACGTGTGTTGACTTTTTCATAGATTTTAACTGAAAGCTGAATTAAGAAAATAGAGAAAATGCAAACAATTAACCTCTTTGAGAGTTAGTTTTATAGAGCACAGAATTAATTGACAATTTATGCATTGATTACATTCATCGGCGAAGTGTTCTCTTTGATGCTCTCGTCTCGCTGATTATTACTTTCGTAAACATTTTCTTCTTCATGCTCGCCGATGAGCACTTCTTTAATACCACCGCTTTCCGCATCGATCAGTAACGATCCGCTCTTCACTTCGCCGTTGCCCAAAGGCGCATCTTTTATTACCAAATCTTTGGCCAAGTCAAATCGACTGCGATTCTTGTTTGGTGGTGAATTGATTTGACTAACGGGATAATATCTGCGAAGTATGGCCTGTTTTTCGGCATCCAATTCAGAAATGTATACGTCGATGCATGCTTTGATCCAGCACGCATCGCATTTACTCTTCTCATTTATCGGACATTTGCCGAGCTCCGGGCAATTATAAACTCGTGGATTCGAAAGAAATACGCGAAGAAATCGAAAGCAGTAAGCGCAGACATAAACGCCCAATCTTCTTTGAACGCACGCATACTGCCGCTGAGTTTGACAAACGCTGCATTTTGGAGTTACTCTCGGTGTTCCGTTTACACCTGCAATAAAAGCATCACACTCATTAACACTTTAACCTTACTCCACTGAACATTCAAATGCACGCAATGTTATTGAAAATACACAATTGCAATATTCACTTCGCTTAAATTTTGTTTTGCGCCCTTCGAATAAACCGCTTTTCAAAGTTTCAATCTGTACACTTACTTAGTTTCGAAACGCTTCTCACGTCTCCTTTGAACATCTGCGCTCCTTTCGGATCAATCGAAACACCGCTATCGGTGAGCGGTTTAACGTTGATACCGTTTTCGCTCACGTCGTGCACCAACTCGGAACAGGGAGTCGAAGATCGAAAATCGATTGTATCGTTTGGTTGACAACTTTTATCGAGTTGCAAAACAATTGGTTCAAAGTTTCCAAAAGTTTTTCGCAATTTACCATTTCGCAAATGTTTTTTGTCATAATGCTGTCGACACTCGTTAACAGAATCACTCGTATGCGGACAGATTGAGCAGCGAAACACTGAATAAGCAATGACGATTCCATTCGGATGACAAACCAAACACTTCCCTTTCGAATCCTCCTTTTCTTTGTCCACAATCCGTTTTGAGCTGCTATTTCCGCCCATTTTTTATATTAAAGTTTGGTACACAAAATTCACTTCACAATTCACTTTCCAATACAAAGATTCGCTGAACTTCTCGGAAAAGCTAACGAGTGTGTTGCCGCAGCTTTTTCACTCAGCCATCGTTTCTATTCTTCTGTGATACTTCTCTCGCCGACGGCTACTATTCAAAGGTAATTTTCCCTGTTTTTCAATCAGATGCAAGTAACCAAAAAACAAGCTCGGGAATCCTTCACCAATCCTTCATCAGCAAATAGCTTCGCTACACTTCTACCGAAAAAAATTCAATCTTCTTTTGCATTGGAAAAGAAGGAAAAATTATTTGTTAATAGTTTATTTACTCAAGTCTCAATTTAGCAATAGTTCTTCATTTCGCTTCAAAAGCTTAAGAGTTTAAACAGTCGAAATGCAGCGAGAAATTTACGATCAAAAACTTTGTGTCAATAAATAGGTCGTTTCTCCACTTTTACCTCATTCAACGGAATATCGTCAGTTTTACGATTTCAAGAAATTAACAAAAGTTGTTCTTTTCGTGATTTACGACTGTTGATAATCGGAAAAGCAAGAGAGAAAATTTGTTGCTGAATAATTCAAAATTAAAAGTTGAAATTAATTCCGTATTTTCGCTGCATTTTAAATTTGATTGATAGTAAAGATAAGCAACGATCAAGCGTTAGAACTTAAAAAGCGATAGGAGCGATCATAATGAAAAGAGTTCGTGAAGAGGGAGAAGAGAAAAAACGAGTGGCTGGTGAAATAGATTAAGTTTCAACACACATTTCGCTTCATGTCCTTTGGCGATATGATCAACCGCACATTAATCAAGCGCTTTAATTCGCGACTGTACTGTTTCACGAGTATGCAAATTTGTGGCGAAAGTATGTTTTGTAGCTTAACTTTCACTACCTTTTAAAGTTATTTACGCGATTCGAGTTTGAAAAACAACATAACATGCATATTTCATTAGATCCGTACGAAACGCTTTTAGAACGCATATGACACACACTTTTTCAGGTGACTGATAACATAATGAAAGTATGCAGGTTCTCGTTGTACCCATTAAGCAGCAATCAAAAAACTTTTTTTGCATTATTTTTAAGACAATTTCTCAGTGTTTTTAACGCTGCTTTTTTATTTTCAATTCATCCGTTTTAAAATTTAATTTTTCACCGACTTTAATTTCTTTTCACTGCCTTTACGAGAAAAAAAGCCAACAGCCAACGAAGCTTAATGATGTCAATTTAATTGCGATAAGATTGAAATTGCCCTAAATTTTCTTCTTTCTGAGCAAACTTTTTCAATGTTTGTCAAAGCATTCGCTCATTAAAACGCGCATGCAATTATTAATGTATTCAAAGTTTGAAGATTCAAAAATTAAAAGAAGAATGAAAAGAAAGAAGAATCGCAGCCATTATTTGAAGCAGAGTTACAGAGCTTGCGAAGGATGAAATTAATGTAATTATTCTCATTCGAATTGCATGACGATACAATTGATCGCTGCAAAGAAAAAAAGTTTGTTTACAAGTGTCGAAATTAATGTTTTCTTTACTTTTACGCTGACAAATTGAACTTAATGGTCTTCATCCATATTCATTAATCATTTCAATCGAACTAAATTATTTAGTATCAAACAATTTTGAATTACAAGAATTCAATGTTTCAATTTACTTCGATAACAATTTATGTGCTGATCTAAAAAACTACATCAGGATTGAAACGATATTGATACTCAAAGCGATCGAGAATATTCACATTTAGGCATCGAACTCAAAACCGAAAACATTTTCAAATTTTAAATTACTTTTTACCATTTTTATTCTTTGCTGCTCGCATAAATCACACGAGTTTACCATCTTTTTAGGGCAGCAATTTCAAATTCAACGCACAAGTTTTGAAAATTACTTTAATTCACTCGTTATTCCTTCAAAAATAATCGCTTTAAATGCGAGCTCAAATCGCGAACCTTTTAAAACGGTGTCTTCATACGAAAAGAAGCGAAATGAAAAGAAATTTTAAACGAGAAAAAGAAAATACAAAACTTACTTTGAGAACTTTCTTGTTAGCAGTAAATGCTTCAATTGCGTGCGTTTCCACCACTAACCGATGTGCGCAGTCGAATGAAGGCAATTGTTTAGGGTACAAGTTGTTGCAAGCAAGTAAAGTAACCACTTTTACATAAAGTGATTTTATTCATTCACATTGTAAACAAAGTAACCTTCATGAACGCAACCAAACTTAGAATATCTCACAAAAAAAAAATTAAAGTTCGTTTTCTATTTTTTAAATATGCTTATATTTAAATTACATGAACATTACAAGAGAATCGAGGATTTGTATATTCGTTGCATATTTTTTTAAAAATATAAAAAAAATTGGGATTACAAAATATATACAAATGAGCTAAAAAAGGAAAAATGAGACACTACTTTATCATGCAATGTGATACAAATGACACAAATTTCAAAATTTAGAATTCTTCATTTTTGAGTGCGACTACAAGTTTTAAACCCACTATCGATGTTACATCCTAATTCCATTAACTTTTGCTTGATACTTTTGCGTTGTTTAAGTTTAGGCAACATTTTTGGTTCATTTTCGATGGGCGTCGAAGTCTTAAAATGAGATGTGCGTTGGCGTTTATTTGAATCCTTTTGGTTAAATCCATTATTTCCATCATTAGAATCGTCGCTCGGCGGAATCACATCATCACTATTAGTTGAACAAAGCAAAGTTTGAGTTTCAGGAATAATTATGTTTTCCTCTTCTTCTCGACCAATTTGAAATTTGCTTTGTTTCAGTTCGACGACTCGATTTTTATCTGCATGAGACATATATTGATTAGAAGTTGACGTTAAATGACTCGTTGCATTACAACCAAAATGCGTTAATAGTTCGTCATTTTTGTAATTCATTAAAGGATTCTCATCATTAGTTTTTAATTTTTTTGCCACAGGGTAAATATCTGTGAGAGTGTGGTTCCTTTTGATTGATTCGCTGCTTTTAATTACTTTTAAGTGATTGAAACTTTGCTCATGATAAGGGTTAGAACTTGAATCACTTCCTTCAATAGGAACAATTGAATTGAGAACTAAATTTGAGCGCATTTGTAATGATTTAGCGATGTTTTGAACACATTCGAAGTGAGTGCAGTCAATGATAACCTCGTCGCAGTACATTAGCTCAATAATGATTTTGAAGTGTTCAAGTTTCATGTCAAACGGCATCACAATAACGGGCTTCTCGCCTTTCGAAAGTTGATCGAAAATATGCTCGAAATAAGCGGAGTTATTTGAAAGAACCAATCGGTGACAGGCGATGCGTTCGCGTTCGCAATAAACATCGACATCGCTGAGGCGCTTATCGCCGAAAAACCGTTTAAATGGACTCTGCGCCTTTTCAGAATTCGTGTCTTTTCGAACGCAAACTCTTTTGCTTTCATTTCGAGAAATATTCGACATTTTGTCGCACTTTTCTCTGTTTTGAAAACACTTCTTTCGAGTTTTGTTGAAAAGTAGTAAATTCTCGCGCGAAGGGACTATCTGTACATTAAGTCGGTATCGTGTTTGTACTGCGAGTGCAATGCACGTCAAAAAAAAACGAGCCAACTTGAATGTTGGCCGATACATGAGAAAAGCATTTCTATTTCGGTTTGCACTGTTTAAGGCTTAACACAACAAATGCTTTTGCGAGTCTGGTTACCGCTTTGCTCATATATCTAATAGACATTGTACTATCTGGGACAGAAAAAATTTCTCATAACTTAAATCATATTTTACTGCATACCATAAAAGGTTACAATAGACATGCCTAATTTTGATTTATTTTCAAAAATTGGTTCAAAACAATGTTTTAATTTGTAAACGACATCGGCAACACTCGTCATACGAAATTTTGCGCTCGTAAATCTTCGCACTTTTATGCTTTGCACCACAGCGATGAATGACCAAATCGGCTATCTCCAATACGACAGCAAAAACTTATATGCCACTTGTTTACATTTGGCCAACATTCATTCGTTTCGCTCACAAGCCCGAATTCAACACTTCGCTGTATCGTCAAACAATACCCGAATCATTATTTTGTGTATTTTCTCGTTCAAACGCATTTTGTATTCGTGGTGTGTGAATAATAAAGTTTTCCTCGAAACCTGAAAATCCATTGTTCATTCTTCGAACATTTCTTGTGACGCTAAAAATGCGTTGAATTGTTAGCGTCACAAGAAATGTTCGATGAATGATTATTAATTTATTCCAAATCTACAGGGCGTTCAAAAAGTAAGTGATACATTTTTCGATTTCTAGTAACTTGTTTAATACACAAGTAAAGTTGATATCAAAAAGCGCTTAAGCATTATTTAGTAATGATTTTTGTTTTGCATTTGAAAGTAGCTATTCGATTTCAAACTACATTGTACATTAAATCTATTGCAAAAATTCGCAATTTTGAATTTTTACGATTTAGCTCTATATCTTAGGAATGGTCTATTTCGACATTTGAATCTTTCAAAAATGAATTCTACACGTATAATTTCCTTTATCTAGGTATCTTTGAACATTTTAAATAATATTTAAACGAGATTAGGCCAAAAAATGTATTTTTGAATTTTAGAACCTTGGCCTATAAATCAAGAAGGGTTCATTTTTGAAAATAAACTCTACGTGTCAAAATCCATCTAATAGACCACATTTGAAACAATTCTGAGGAGCCTGCATCCTCAGATGCGACTTGAGTACTTTTTAAGAAAAAAACTTTAAAGAAATGATCCAAATACTAAGTTTGAACGCGAATTCGGATTCTGTATTTTTGAACACTTAATTTGAAAAGAAAAGCAATTAAGCGAATAAATATGAGAACTTTGATCGCTCGAAATGATCATTCGAAAAGTGAAAGCGTACGAATCAAATTTAATTGGTTGCCGGCCTATTCTCGGCACGTGACGCTATTTAAAATTCGAATGAGTTACTTGAAGCGAATGACGCGAAATGGCTTCGCCTGCGAACAAAGCGATGAAAGATGCATTTTTTTGGTTCGATTTGATTCTGTTCCTGAATGGAGTGAAAATATTTTGCGGAGTTTTCACAAACATTCTTTCATTCTGTGTGTTTCTCGCGAAAGCAATCGGCATTTGTTTTCACTTTATGGTCACATATTACTCGATGCACGATCTATCCCTGATGCAATGGCACATTTTGTTTCAAAAGCTGCTTACGTTCACCTCTCTATGCATGTTTTTCATCGACAGAAGCGTTTTCAGAAGTCACTTCGAAATAATGTACAAACGATTGGAAGTCGAGCGAAAGTCGAAATGGAAACAAAAGCTTACGAAACGATCGCTAAAATATTGCCTTTTGTGGTTTTTGGGAATGCTTGCAATGGCTTTGCTGTTTTTCTCTCTTTTATACCATAAATATTCAAAGCAAATCGAACACGAATACTATAGCGGGTTGCCGCAATTCACCAAAATTTTAATATGGTACAAAGCTGCAGACTCACTAATGCTTGTGCCGTGCTGGTCTTTTTCGAACCTTTTGTTCATTAGCTATGTTTACTCAATGTACGAGGATTATGATCGACTTGTATTCTCACCATTTCAAGCAAAAAACAGTTCTGTGAGAGCAAATGTGGAAGAAAACGAGAGAAAAGGTTGGATGGAAGAGCTTCACGCGCATCTTCGCGAGATGAAAAAGTACAAAAGAGAACTGTTTGCTGTGGTCAGCAAGTATCCATTAGTTTGGTTTGTGGAAGCTTTCGTTGGAACAATTTTACGATTGACTTCATTGCTGGATTTGCCTGAAAGAAATTTTGAAAAAACTGTAGAAATACTTGGCTTTTATTCATTCGAAATGACGTTCTTTATCGGAGTCGTCTTGGCTGTCGATCGAACAACGAAAAGTCAGGCGCACAGATGTGAATCGTTGGCTGATTTCTATCACTCAATTCCATCCACGACAGTTCCAACGATGCAAGTAAAAATGCTTATTTTAGACGACTTAAAAGAGCTAAAAAAAGTCGAACCTCAAGTCGGCAAATTATTCAATTTCAATAGAAAGGTTCTGTTTCACTTCTATGGCGAAGTGATTCCTTTTACCGTTTACATTCGCGACTTGTTCTTCAAAACAAAACACTAACTTCATTCATTTCTTTATTACTTGATTTTAAAGCCCTTTCTTAACTAATTAATAATAACAAAAAAAAAAGTTAAACTGAGGATGAAAATTTTTGAGCAGCTTAACATCACTTTAAAGAATTGCGAATACAAGCGAATCAGTGAACTTTTTTTTGCAAAAGTTGATGTGAATTTTAAAATTTTAACAATGTAGCTAATCATATTGATTTTGTTTACTCTTTTTGTTACTTTTTAAAAGTTTGCCTATCTTCTTTGGAGCCTTTGTAAAAGCCCAGCGTATAAGTTTAGGAACAGAAAATGCGAAGCAAAAGCCAAAATAAGTGCTTAGAATACTCTCGATCAGTACCAGATATTGATTAAAAGGAAGCTTTATGCGAGCTTTGTTGATGATTTCAGGATCAGTAGGAGCTTTCAGCATTATAAAAGATACATTTCCCACCATGTTTTGAATGTCAATTATTTTTGGAATGAAAAATTGAAATTTACAATCTGGCTGAGTAGCAACTGATGCACACTTTCTATCTATTTCTCTCATTATTTTTTGATTAGTTTCATTGTGATATCCAACATAGAAATAAGCATAGGCATGTGCAATATTTTCAACCGCTTCGTAAATCGATCTGTAGTAATATGAATTGAACCACTTTAAGGTAATGTTGCTTTTGCACATTTGCTTCATGTGATATTTTGAATCAAAATGTTCTTTATCGTAATTTTTACAATTAGATGTATATGGTGGAGGTAAAAGTTCTCTTTCAATTCGTTGATAGCTAAATTTGGTCAATGTTGGTTGCTTTTTAGCGTGCAAAACAATCGCAGGATTTAGTCGGCTCCACGGAAGCTTATCCGGTGAGTGAAGAATAACTTTCAAATTTTTAATCGAGATAAATACATTATGATGTACTTTGAACGTGACAATTTCCGATTCCTTTTTGCCTCTCTCCAAGTCCTCACTTGATATATTATAGTAACCTTTCGTCGCGCAAGAAAAGCAGTAACAAAGATCCTTTGTTTTATAATAATGCTTCCATTTACATCGTTCGATCAATTCATCATAGCCAAGATAACCGTACTCTTCTATAGAGATCAAATCGATTGAATCAAATAAATCTTCTGGTTTATAAACTACTTCGTAAATTTGCTTCAAGTCCAACTCTTGAACAATAAGTTTAAAAACAAGTTTGTAAGAATCCGGATTTGATAGCAACTTGTTATAATCATCAGAGTTTTTTATAGAAATTTCGTTGGTAATGTCCCTCAAAACATGTGGATATTTGGTCGAAAGCAATGTAAAATTGACAAAGAATGGTAAGCGAGCGCAAAAGCTTATGCCTGGCAGAGCAAACTTTTCTGTGGCTTCGATTTTCAATTCAGCGTTCACTTCTCTATCAAAGTAAGCGTTCGTGATTTGAACCCATTGCACACAACAGCCTATCGCAGCAAGAATAAGACAAACTTTTCCGATGATTTTATATAATTTAGCTCGTTTGGCTTTTCTTTTCTGAAATGGGACACTTGAGAAAGTGAAAAATCGTTACATTTACCTTATTAAGAGAGTCTCTTGAGTGTTTTCGTTCATTCATTTCCATCTTTTCAAAATTTGATCGCAAATGTGCAGTCTTTGAAACAAAACTTTCACACAAGATTAGAAAGTTATCAAAATATTTGAATATATTTGTTTGCTCAAATTTTTCTCCAGTTGAAAATAGAAATTCTCACGAACAACTCTCAGAACTAAGCGTAAAAAATGTTTATTTTTCGCTTTTTTGCTCAACACCAATTCTTCGAGAATTTGCTTGTTTGAAAAGTGTCAAAATATAGAAGTCGCTGTCTAAACCCAGCCTTTAATTTCGTTGATTGCTGCCAGAATTCTTTATTACATCATCAATTTTATCGCTGTCTATTTCTAAAAAATATTGTATCCCATGTTAATTGCAAGTTTTTTCGTCCTATGACAATATTATTTATTAATTTAAGCGCATATCATGTCGTGTCACGAAAAATTCAATTTGTTTTTGTCTGTAGCTTAAAAGATAACTTGAATTATGAAAATGATATCTAAAAAAGCTCTAAAGAACCGTAGACCGATTCTAGATAACTAAATCGACTAAAATAAACTTCAAATTAGCGTTCCAATTTTTTCAATGAAAAAATTTTCGGAAATCTTCGAAAAATGTCAAACAATACTTTTTATTCAAAAATATGTAAAAATTATCAAACATAAAGCTTCATTCAAATAATGTGCAATCTTCTCAGTAAAAATACATAGGAATGCAAGTTCAATGCAGAGGTTAGATATCGAATGAAAGAGGTAGCAAATAATGAATGAAGCTGTAGTGTTCCAAGACATAAAAAATTATTACAGTCATGAAATATCACTTACGCGATAATAAACTTTTTGGGTCGGGAGTAGTACGTTCTTTTCGCTTAAAGAGAGGATTTCTCTATACTTTTACATCATTTAAACTTTAGTTTTAAATGAACAGATTGTACACTCATGTCCAATAAAATCTTTTTTACTTCACTTAAAATACATTTCATTGCAAAGCAATAGATTAAAAGATTTTATTGGACACGGAAGTACCTATATTTGTCATTCACAAAACACTTAATTTTTAATCATAACAGATTCTTAATATTATCTGTGAAAGCAAAAGAAATTTGCGTTAGAGAAAAAGGTAAAAGTATTTTGTTATGATTTAGTTATTAGTTTTGTTATTATGTTGTTATTAGTTTAGATAAGTTTGTCTCTTAGATCGAACTCAGCTGCTTTGATTATATTAGAATATTTAGATATTTTTAAGATATGTGTATTTAATTTTATTTAAAAAATTGAATGCATTTATCTCAAAAGGGCGTATCGTGCTTTACGATACATTGTCAGATAAGCGCTTTTGTAAAAAAAAGAAAAGAAAAATAAATTCAATTGTATACTTGTTGAATTGGTTGATATGGTGTAGCTTAAATACATAGCACATGTTTTCAAAAGGTTAAAATGGCATTCGTTATTTTCATATAATTACAAAAAAAAATCTCAGAATTTCTCGTTAGCGATTTTGTCAAGTTTTGCTTTTATAATTTTTTCATAATGTACAATTTGTGTTTTAATTGGTACCAATTAAAACAAACATAACTGAACAATAATTAAATTTTTTGCATAAATGTCTGACAAGAATAATTGAATAAATTTCATATGAAAGGGTGTAACGCGTATTATTTATCATTGTTAGATAAACCCTTTAATAATTTATTTATTCAATTTTTGTTTTAAAAAATAATTATAAAAAATTATTTAGCATAAAAGGCGAGTTTTTTCATGCACAAATAATATTTTTGCTATTTTAATTGCGTAAAATCAGTTATGACTTAACGAACATTTGAATTTTTAATCAAAATTATCATTCACCGTATAAAATTTTAAATTATTTTAATAAATGAATCATTTTTAAGATAAGCTTATTCATTTGCGAATTTCACATTTTAAAAGCGAGCTGAACATTGATTACCAAAACATTTCTAATTTAATTTTTGAGTGAAAAATCACTATTTTCATAAAAAATTTTCAAATTTAGTTTTAACTGTTTGTAGAATAAAGTTCTAATAACATATGCTAAAAAATTTTTGCTTGAGCTCGGTGGCCAGCTGTCGCTAACCCTAAAAATTCCTATTTGAATAAGGTAACCTGTGTAAAATTGTTTTCAGAAAATGTTTTTGTTCCACTCGAATACAACAATTTTTATTTGAAAGCGCCTCAGATTTTTTTGAGCATCCACTCAAAATGCTCGAAAACGACTTGAAGGATCTAAAAAGCGGAGAAATGACCGCAATTGACATAAAATGAATTCGAACAGCGAAAAATTGAAAAGAAGCGCGTTTCAAGTTGAAAGTTGTGTTCGATTCATAAATAGAAACGAGCGAATAAAGGGCGAAATGAGATTAGGACCGCCTTGGAAGCCGCCTTCGGGCACCGCCCCCAGTTTCGATCGAAACTCTGAAAGCATTTCGTTCGTTTTTCTCGTTTACGGCTTTTATTTTTAAATAAATGCAAAAATAGTAAATTTGGGGTCAAAACGAAGAACCGAACGAAAGCTGCAAAATTCTTGTGTTGTCGCTACGCACCGCTCACCTCTCATTTTTCCACTGTTTTGCGATCGTCTCGAAAATGAATGCGAAATGGAAAGCAAGCATTTAATCGTCGTGTCTGTTGTCGAAGGAAGGAATATAATTCCTTTATCCACTTCTGGTACTTGTATTTAGTTTTGCTTTTAAAGCAAAAGTTCACTGAAGCCATGCTTCTTTCGCAGGTCCGCAGTATGCGTTCATTGAAGCCCGTTTTAATGGTGAGATCCTGAGTTCCGATCCAGTTCCATTGCATAACACCTGTCCGCAATTCTTAACCGAATTGTGTTGGGAATTGGACCGAAAGTGTTTGCATTTGTTTCGAATCGAACGCAAACCCATTAAACTCATGTGCTATTTGCTGAGCTCCGATTCATTGCAAAAGCATTTTATCGGTTACATTGTTTTGGACATAAGATTAGCGCAGGAAGTTAGCAAACAAAAGTTTGAATGGCGTCCTTTGTTGAATAACAAGTATCGTGGGCCTTCTCATCAGAGACCAGAATTATATTTGTCCATTCAATTGGTTAAAAGCGATGAGAACAAAGAGGAATGTCTGACTATTCCAAATGTGGACCAAGTAGTTGGAACAAGTTTGCAAGAAATTAGTGAATCTCATTCGAAGAAGAATCAGTCTGATGACCAGTATTTGGAGAATGATATCAAAGTGAAACTATTGAATGGTAGATATCATATATGGGACTCGAAAAAAGATAACGGTTATGATCTCAGAGTCAACTTTAAAATCTCTGTTACTATAGTATTTGCTAGTAATCTTTATAAGCTAGTCAAATTTCCAGCGAAATTGGAAGAACAACTCATGTTTCATTTCAACGTTAACCTTTTTGGTGCTTCTATAATGACTGAGTCGTTTACCGATCTTAGATCATGTGAAATACCAATCGAACGTATATCATTCAAAGTCACAACCAAAAATGCTTCTACATTAGGTACCTATTTTGAATTGAACCCAACATTGGAAATACAGCTGTGCGATAACAAAAATGAGCTCCTCGGTTTCGTGACTATTCTGTTGAACAGGCTTTACAACTCGAAGGAAGGAAAGTTTCAGCCGATCGAAAGTCAGTTTCGAGTGAGTTATCGATCATTTCTATTCGCGTACTATTGAACGCAATCGCTTTCTGAATTTCCTTTTTAGTTATTGCCATACGATGACAGCATTGGCAGCGACCCTCCTCATCCTAACATTGGTGTTATCGTAGAAGTGGAAGAAGAAACCGAAAGTGCTCAAACAAAAGATTTGCCTATGTTGGGCGATGAATACTCACGGGAGCCGTCATCATCACAGCAACATTATTATTTCGCTGTGGATATTAGAAGCATGTCTTTCTCTGAACCTGCAATATTGCCACTCAAAAAGTGTTTTGTTCAATATTCGTATGCATTTTTTGGATTTTTAGATAAAGTCAAAACATCCGTCGTTGCAGTTGACCATATTTCCACTGTTGTATTCGAAGAAGGATTTTGCGCTTTTAATTTTGCCACAAGTGAATCACAGCTAAAGCAAACTTTACGAAATGTGCCTTTGGTGTTGGAAGTTGTGGACGAGTCATCTGTAAACACACTTCTTGGTACTGCTAAAATATATTTGAGCGACATTCTAAACGTTCCTCAAGACAATGAAGGCAAAAAAGTGCTTAGCTTTGATGTTCCAGTCTTGAACAGCATTAAAGACAAAATAGGCGATATTCAAGTTATTATGTGTTTGCAAAATTGGGGAGAAGCTAAAATTGGTCAATTGTCAAATGATTTGACTCAAAGAAATCGAACGGAAGATTCCAAACTTTCGAATTCATCTTTAAACATTGACGTGCTTCTTATGGAAGCGGCGCTCGAAATAGAAATGTGGAAGGAACAGCAAATTACTATTTTTACGGAGGAGTTAAAGCGAAAGGAAAAGGAATACTTTCACCAATTGGATAAAAAATTAAGTCAGAAATCAAGTACAAATGACGACGAATTGAAAGCAAAAATGGCCGAATTATTAAAACTTGAGGAGAGATTGAAGACTTTAATCGAATCAGTGAACAATAAGGAGAGAAATCTCGATAGCAAAGAGAACGAATTAAGTGAAAAACAAACTTTGTTAAAAGCACGATTCGAGAAGTTGGATAGCGAAATATCGGAAGCAATAAACGAAATGCGTTCAAATTTTGAAGAGAAGTACAACGAAGCAAAGGACAAACTCAAAGCATCGCAAGAAGACAAAAGCAAATTACAGCAAAAAATTTATAGCCTCGAAAAAAAGTTGAAAGAAAAAGAGGAAACCATAAAGAATCTAGAAAGCAAAGTTAAAGGCACCGCCAAATCAACTGTAACGAGATCACGGAAAAGTGTGGGCGAAAACGAGTTTAAATCGGTCTCGAAAGATAAAAACAAGTAAGTCGCTTGCTGCAAACGATGTTCTTTCTCAATCGCTTCTTAAACAGTATTTATAAGTCGCGCACAAGAAGCGTCGATGGTCAAAAGGAGTTCAAAGCATCGAATCAAACGGCGAATCGCGGAGAGGTCTCTGCCAACGCGAGAAAAACTCTTATTTTGGCGCAGATTAAAAAGGAAAAGGAAGAATTATTGAAAAATGGAATAAGAGAAGATGATCCAATAATTAAAGAGATTGATGCCCAGCTGCAGAAGCATGGTTTTAAGCTCAAATAAACGCGAGCTTTTTTACTAAACAAATTTTTGAGTTAAACTTGTAGTTTACGAAAATTATAGGATGTTAATTCAAAATTTTTTTTATATCTATTTATAATGAATTATTTATATAAAACGATCCTTCTATTCATTCAATCATTCAAATCTTCTACGAGTAGCTTACTTCTATTTTTTCGCCTTCTCGCTCTACTCACGCATATCACTATCGGTGTTAATAAGAGAGCAATCGCGGGCAATCCAAAACATACCAAAATGATCATTTTCACCAAAAGAGAAATATCTTCCGAAGGAGGTTCTCCTAATCCGATAACCATGCTCCAACTTGTGTAGTTTGTTTCGGCATAAAACTTTTCGCCTTCAGAGCCAAAACTAACATTAAAATGAAAAATGTTATAGCTGTCCTTGTTAAGACCGGAATAAAAGCCATAAATCGGCGAATTCTCTTTAGGCAATTTATCACTTTTAATGATATTGTACGGTAAGATTTGCAGCATTTTTGAAATTGCCCTTGTTCCGCTTGTGTAAACAATGGGTTTCCATTGTAGATAAGATAGAAGACGGGATGATTCATTTTTTCGCATGACTGAGTTAGAAAAGCAAACTTGGTATGTCTAAAAAAGGCAACTTCAGCAATAGATTATTGCGAGATTATGAATACCTGAAATACACCGGGTGAATTTTCATCGTCAATACTTCTTTTAACATTTGATTTAAACTGATTTCCACTTGTTAACAGCGTCAATTCCACCGCAAGCCTGACTTTACTTTCATTAAATTGCATGCCGTCGATTAACGCTTCAATGTACAAAGTTTTATTATCAATCCATAAATGAGGCAAAACAGGATAGCGTTGCTTTTGGGTGACGATTCTCACTTTGAATGTAATATTGCCATTGTACAAACTATGATTTGTGGCTAGAGTAAAGCTGGCTTCACAACTGGTCTTGTTATACATTATATTAGGCGAATAATTGGCGATATCGGCCCATACTAATTGATTGTAATCAATCGCATGAATCGAACTTGGATTTGTTTTATCAAATGAACCATTTTCTTTCTTATCCTGCCAAAAGTAAATCTTTGAAAATAATATTCCGATCGTGTTGACAACGGACGATGGTTCAAAGTTGACCGACTTCTCTTTGTTATTCAGCAATGCTTTCCAATCGATGTGAATATTTTTCGAGCTGTTTGTGTGAACAATGAAAAAACCAGGTGTTTGTCCAATGGTGCTCCAAACGTGATGAATTGTGTTCGTAGAATTAGTGTCCGATATTTTGCTGTAAATCAAATCAATACTCGACTTGTTGCTTTCGCCGCGAGGGCGACACTCGGTCGGATCACAGTCATAATTAAGCCATGACTGAATGAAGCGTTCGGAAACGACCGTTTCGAAAACGATCGCGAAAAGCAAAGCGTGAAACGAAGTTCGAAACATAGCGAAAAGAACTTTCACGGCGCAGTCATTCGAATGCAAGTGTCGAACGGCGCGATTCACGCCCCCTTCTCCCAGTTGGAGGGACGCTCGACACATTGCGCGCCGCTTTCGCCCTCTTCGCTCGCCATTCGCTTCCAAATGTTGCAAATTACAGTTTATTTCGAATCGCTTTTCGAAAATATTTTTAAACAAACTTTTTAACAAACACAAAATATAATTAAATTGAACATCGCTCATTCGAAACGAAAAGTAAACGCGAATTCATTTATACATTCTCACGAGCAGTTAAAGACTCGAACGCAAGAACACGAAAAGAAATGAAAATAAATCAATCGGCAAAAATTGTACACAAAGTTTGAATTTCCCGTGATTAATGCAATCTTTTCGAATGAATTTCGTATTTCGAAATTTGAGGTAATGAAAGGCGATGAGTACAGATGCACCACGCTTAGTTTACAGATACATTGTACAATTCGAATAATAGAATGTGAAATAGCTCGAAGTACAATACAGTAAATTACAGTTCAATTTTGATGTCCCGATTACATTTAGAAATACGATAATACGTTTGTTATTTTACAGAGAGTAAAAATTAATTTGCTTTTACAATTGTAACATAACGCAATCAAAAGTAAACTTCGATCGTAAATGTTTTCGCGAATAGATTTTTTAGCTTGTTTCAAGAGGACGGTCAGTTGAATGTCGCAATTAAACGTGTAGGCAATGTTAAAAGTTAAGTGATTTACACTTCTGCTCTGCAAAATTCATTGAAACTTTCGATGATTCGGATTTTGTGGTACCACCGCAAGAGCTGCTTTCGCTTGGCGTCTGTTCCGAATTCAACGATTGCAATCTTGATAATTGAAGTTGGTAAATGCGAGCAAATATTTTCAAAGCGGGGCCTAATTTCATCGATAAACCTGTTAACACATCAGAACGTTGCAACAACAGCAACGATCGGCCGTCGATTTCCTCGCGCTTGAATATAAGCGCTTCTTCGGGGAACCCAGAATCACGGATGAATTCGGCAACGTCATCGATTGTCCAATCAATCGAGTCTTTCTCCTTTCGACTTGAACTGAAAAAATACGAATTCGAAAAAAAGGGAAATAAATCATTTGAGTACCTTTTTGATGATGTCGATACTAAAACTAGATTTTCTCCCTCTTCATCCTCCACATCCTCTTCTTTCTCAATTATATCCTCCTCTTCCATATCCATCTCTTCTTCACTGAGCACCTCTTTTTTGACCAACTTCTTTGCAAGTTTGTTGTGTGGCAAATGAACTCCATTTGGTTCTTTCACTGGCTTCGACTTTGCAGCACTGCATTTGTTGCACATGAAAGGCCCTTTCAATAAACCTTCTTGCGATTAGAACATTAGCACGACTGTCTTCCATGTATTGTACTTACCTTTAATACTGTTCTTCGGACTCGAATGCTTGGCGCAAACCGAGTGGTAACCATTTTTGCATTCAACACAAAGTGAAATTGATTCCTGCGAAAGAGATAAAGGAGTAAAGTTTGTCGAAATGTAAGAACAGAGACACGAACATATGTTTGAATGTGCTTCTTGCAGTAAGCACAATCGTGGGCACAGTAAAAACAAAGCCAATCTTGAGATGGGCAGATTTCGAAACAATGTTCATTCTTGAAACAGGATGGATGTGCTTTGAGAGGAAGCGTTGCTTTAAAGGTCAGTGTGATTACAAAGGCAGACTTACTTTTAAAGTCGCATTTAGAACAAGAGACGAGTTCTTCCTGCGATTGAGACGAAGAGTGACAATAAGTGCATTTAGAATCGCGTGTCTCTCTAATGTTTGATGGATCCAAAAAATCGGGTCCCAAAGACTTTTTGATTCTCTGTTCGATCGACGGGCAGTGAGAAGAGAAGTGAGCAGAGCGATCGAATGTCTTACCTTTCGCTGACTGACGGGTCGCAATCGCAGCATTTTGTCACTGTACAACTTACTGTTTGCCACTCAATCGACAGACACTTTCCTCGAGGGCCAAACTTGCGTTCACTCGCCGTGAGCTCTGTTCGCGCGATGAATGCTTTAAACTGGTGTCGTTAGGAGTTCAGTCGCGAAAGAACCCCCGCATTTCGCTTGTTTTGGACGCTTTTAAACAACAATTAAACGATTAATTCACAATTAAACGAGATTATAGTTTGCAATTAATGGCGCGCGCTTTGAAACATATTTCGATCGGTGGACAGTGAACAAAGGAGTGATCGACCCTTTCGTCCGCTTTCGCATTCAACCGCTTTCTCGCTTCGATCACTTCGATTCCCACACTTTTCTCGGACGCCGCACTTTCAGTTCACTTTCATTCGAATGAAAACAGCGCTTCTTTTCGCTCTTCTCTCTGCTCGACTCTTTGCGGTCGTTTCATTGTTCGCCAAACACACACATTTCGCACACATTTCGCTGTGATCGTTGCATTCGATTCGCTCTAATCGTTGGCTTTTCTCCTTTTCTCAATTTCTTATTTTAAACCACTTTTCGAAATTAGTGTCCAACTTTGTGTCTCTCTTTGGTTTATTTTCGTGCGCTTTGTTTCTCTCTTTTCAAAAATTTCAACTTCACTTTTCGTTTGATTCTGGCTTCTCATTCAATCCACAGATCGATAGCAGTTTAGTTGTTAAACGCTATCTTCTTCACACTTTTTTATCATTTACCTTTGCTTTGATACTGTTACCAAATGCGGAACCAAATTCGCCATTGATTTAATAATCGATTTGATAACATTTTTTGCTCGTCTCTCCCTGCTTCCGGACTGATCAAAGTTTGAAGTGCAGTTGCTGCAAAAGTTTTCCTCTTCACTTGATTTTATATGATTTTAGAATTTAATATAAATGATAATAAAATGACAATGAACAAGATGAACAAGATGAGTATTTTCGCTTAAGAAATGATCCTTAACGCCACAATCGTTGTAAGCTAAGAGTTTATGGAAAAGTTCTTAACAAAGCGATAAGATTTAATAAAATCAACAGAAGTGATACAAATATAGAATAATTTTTGCTGAAGAATCTTCAGAAATAAATCCGATGTATATAATATTGCGATAGAGACAGTCAAAGTAAATATCAACAATTTAACAGTATTTCCATACTGCCAACATGCGTTTTGAATTATGTTTAGATAAAGCTAAGTGTGAGAAATTAAAGATTGCGAATTGAGTGTAATTGAAATGGCTTCACTCGACTTCTTCTTGTCGATCATTAAAGAATCATCGAAAGGGCTCACAAACTCCATTTTTGTACCTTGCAATCTAAATATATGAGCGTAAATTTTTAAAGCGGGTCCTAATTTCATCGGTAAACCCGTCAATACGTCGACCCGTTTAAGGAGCAGCAATGAGCGGCCGTCTATCTCTTGTTCTTTAAACAGATGTGCTTGCTCTGGAAATCCAATTTCACGAATGAATTCTTCGACTTCATCAACTGTCCACTCTGATGGGTCTTTTAATGGAGCTCTATCTCTAAATAAAATAGAAAAGTTTATCGAATCAATTTGAAATTATTGGTTGGACTTACTTCTTTGAGACAAAGAAAGTTTCACCATTTTTCTTCTTCGGAGTGTCAATGGCATCATTTATTTGTTCATTATCTTTTTTGTTTTCATTTGCTTTGCTGTCGTTAATCTCTTTGAGTTTGGTTTTTATTTCAACATCGAACATTTCTGATTTTGCCGCTTCTTTTATATCCTTGGAATCTTCAGCCTCTCTTGGTCCATTGGAATGACTAGTTTGTTCATCTTTTTGCACATTTTCCGCATATTTTGTTTCTTCGAGGGGATTGCAGGACTTTAAGTCAACTTCACAAGCCCCATCGGCATCTTCCGTATTCTCTTCAATTGTCTCGTCATCACTGGGTCGATCATCGTTGTCGGAAATCGTGCAATTTTCACAAAACCATGAAGCTAGTGAAATAAATGTTCATCGCATTTAAACTTGAATGGACATGACTTACTTTTCGATTTCAGTTCTGCGCTTGGTGTTGGCTTAATACATTGTATGTGGAATCCATCTCCACAATCATTGCAACGAATCAATGACTCCTGTTGTTCGGCAACTTAAAATTTATCCAAAAATAAGATTTTAACTTACAGTTGAACATTGCTTTTTGCATGCACGACAGGATACTTTGCAGTTAATACACAACCATTCACCATTTGGTGATAATTCCAATTCGGTGTTGGTTTTTAAACACGAAATGTGGGCTGTGAAATATAAAGAGTGTTAACATCTTCATCGGTTAATCTTAATAATACCTTTGAACCCACATTTACAGCAGGAAACAAGTTTTTTGTTTCTAATATCGTTTGCTGTGGAGTGGCAGTAATGACATTTTGGCTCATAAGTGTCACGCAAATACTGATAACCCAGATCCGATGGATCCAAAAAGTCCGGTCCCAAGGATTTTTTGATTTTCTTCAATATAGGCAAAACATCATTCTGAAATGAATAAATCAACGGCTCACCTTTCGCTGGCTAACAGGTCTTGCCCTACGCACTGTGTGCTCCTCCGACTTTTCTACTTTAGCGTTGCAAGTTTTCGGTGCATCCGCTTGTTTGATCGGTCTTCGTTTGCCATTTGATCGGCCATTTTCGAATGATTTTGGATGTTTGACATCGAGCTCCGAACAAGCATCACTTTCATCTACAACGCAGATAACTACGAGAACGAATATAGAATACAACTCACCGTGATCAAGGTCCTGCAAACGATCGCCACTCTTCGTATTATACGAGCTGTCTTTATTAGTAGCGACTGAAATCGTGTACCGGCCGTTAGCGAGAATCTTGAGAGAGTCTAAAAGAGAAGCGATATTTGGAAGCGAACGCTAAGATCGAGAAGTGAACTTACAGCCGGTCTGCACCTCTTTGCGCAAAGTCCTCTCGAGCTGTGTCTCATCAAATGCGAGTAACTGTTTCTTTGCATGAAGTGCATTGAGCAATTGCGAGACCGAAACGCCCGATTTGTGGCCACTTTTGAGCTCGTTTTTTATCGCATCGAGAATGCGACGAATGTTGACAGGTCGCGACGAGACGCTCGCATCCTTCGCGTCGGCCGCGCGGTGGGCGCTTTTCACGTGCTTTTCCGGCCGCCGGTAACTGTAGTAATCTTTGTACTTCACTTTGAGCACGGATCCTTCGCGAACTGCGCGCGTGAGAGCGATGAGCACGTCGTTGCGTTCAAAGCCCCATTTGCGCTCAATGTGATGGCAGATCCGTGTCTTGTCGGGACGTGCCTTTCGCGCTTTCAACGCCTCGATCGCCTCCAGAATCAACAAATGGTCTAATTTCGGCTTCTGGTGTCCTGTCATCGGTTGTTGCGTGCTTTTCGCACTTTGATTCCACTGTTTTTCTAAACTTCTTTTCACACCAATTTTCGGTACGTTCGGTCGTTCGCCGCTCTGCGCATGCGTCGCATCGCTTCGACAAGTGACACCGCGACTGATGCCTCACTGATGCCGTGATCTCGCCTCCCGTCCAATGGTCACTTATCGCTCGTCGAACAGTTCGCGCTCTGCACTCGCTCTGCTCTCTTCGCCTCTGCTGCTCGCGTTCGCACACGCTGCATCCGATCATTTATTCTCAACTTTCGATTAAAACACTTTATTCAATCACGTATCAAACATCGGACATTTTACGCTCTCAACGAGCAGAATTGACGAAATATCAGTAAAATGTGCTGGTCTACTTCCGGCGTGAACAACAATGACTCGAGAGTTGAGACGTACTTGAACACATTTTCTTGGTGCTGAAAGTAGAGAATAGTTTTAAAATTCGTACGCAAATCACAAAAAAAAATCAAAGCTTACTTCGAAAAATACTTGCTGCAATCTACCAATCATCCAACGGAACCAAAGGTTTTTGAAACTTTTGTTCTGTGATTCGCAGCTTTGAATATGTTCAGACAATAACATAATGAAACGTTGAAATATAATGAGAAATAAATTTTTTTGATCCGATTGTGCTGATTCCAGTTTCTCTTCTAATTTTTCGACCATTTCTTCCATAGGAATGTCTCCATCTGCGCCAGCTTCTTTACCATCTTCAGACTTAATAAAAATAAAAGAATTTGAGAAAGAACTTTAAAAGAAAACTCAACTTTTGGCTTTGGTTCTTTCGCTTCTTCTAACTCCTTTTCGATTTTTTCTACAGTTTTCACTTGTTGAAGAATGGTTTCATGTAATAATTCCCATACATAGGACCTAGAGTAGACGTCATCAGAAGAGGTCAAAGAAAATCGATAAACTAACTTAGTAAGCTCTGCTGACATATCTTTTGAAAAAAGCCAATTAGCAACCGCAGAATGCTGAACTATTCCCGCTTTCAGAAATTTTTTCGTCAGCAATATTATAAGCTGTAAAAAAAATTATGAGATAATAAATTTAAAATTGGATAAGAGATAAACCTAGGATAAATAAAATACCTGTTGATGACTATTCCAAACTTCAAACATTGTTTTCAAAATGCAAATTTGTGCTTCTTCAGATGTATTCAAGCTTTTCAAACATAACTGATACCTATAACAATTATATCTGAAAGATCATTCAAGGAGCATATAATTTTTTACTTTGCAAATCCTGCAAAAAGATGTGTAAAAGATTTTGACAAATAGCACAATAAACAAGTAAGAAACACATTTATCTTCAGAGGATTGTAGCTTGGTTCTGAAAAGGAATTTTAGTGATAACTTATTAATTTAGAACTAAATAGTTTACCTTCTTCCGATTCTTGCAATGGGTTTGGAATGTCTTTTAAAACCTCTAAAGCCTCTTCCGGAGTATGCTTTTCTTTTAAAACATTAAGTAATTTTTGAGCGTAAGGAGTGCCACTTAAACTTCCGGTTTCATCCTCTGCAAATTTATTGTTCGGAGCCGGTAAATCAGGTAATAAGCATTGAAATGTTTCGGGCACGATTTCAGCAATTCTTTGATGATAAGATAATCGCATACAACGCTGTAAAGTTTCCCGAACGAATCTTTGTTTAGGAGAGAGATTATCAGCCGTCAAGCAAGTGCTCCAACCATCCCAATCCCAACTGAACTGAAAGTTGCTCAGATGATAAGCAAACCAAGAAGCAAATCGACCAATGCAATCAACATTCATTGAATCCAATCTATCATAGAGCAATTCCACTGCTTGTGCCAACTATTCAAGTATAAAAATGGATTTTATTTGAATTTTATTTTTCATAGAAAAACTTACGACTTGTGGTAAAGTGCTCGGTTGTAGTTTGCATAACTCCAAAAGCAAAGAACCGTAACAAATTTCGAGATATTTCGATTTAGGCAGGGTAAAGAGTTCTCCTAATATTACTTCTACAACCATATATTCCAGAGGTATTTTTTGTTTCAACAAACCAGGAAAACTTAGTAACGCAATAGCGCTAAACAAGAATTTATTAATATAGTTTAAATAATCAATTTTATACCATTCCTTCCTTGCGAAGTAATTTTGGTCGATAATCCATCTCATATGTTCTTCGATTAAAAATCTTTCTATGTTATGAGCGCCAGGAAGTATATTATCTTCAGGACAATCAGTGTAATCAAAGAGTCGGAAAATAACTCGTGGATTGGGATAAATGAAAGAGCTTTCATGTGGTGGTATTTGTATTTGGGGTAAATTGTGGGTTAAAGCTTCACATAAAACACTGTCCAAGCTTAAATATGGTCTACTAAGGCATTTTTCAACCCATTTTTCAGAGCGTAGTTTTGAAATCTGAGCCCAAAGGCAGTCAAGATACTCTTCTTGCGGATGAGGTGAATCTGAATACCAGACTCTCAGTGCAGTGTGATGAGTTTTAGACCGTTTCGAAATATAATTTTCAATATTGTTTAATAATTGTTCAAGATTTTCGTGGTTCTTATCATTAAGCTCTTTTCCGACAAAAGGCAAAGCAGAAAGAACAGAATATACATAAAAGTCAGAACGAGCCTGTGGAATATTATCTTCCATTGTAACATCGACAAGAGTTTCAAAAAGATTAAGCAATGAACTCGCAGATATGACGTGACAATTACAGAGATCCCCGAAGAAGCGAATGAGTGAACTTGCTTTTGACCAGTTGCATGATTTCAAATAATCTTTGAAATTGTTTGTCAGCTTTTCAACGACCTAATATCGCATTAAAAATAAGCGCATAATTCACTTTGTAAGATGATCAAACCTCGCCTCCGAATTTCATGCTTTTGCTATTGAACAAACCGACGAGAGTGGAGTAAACGCAGGTTTTTTCGGGCAATTCGGCAACACTAAGAAAGAAGTGTGAAGCGAAAAAATAACTACAAGAGAGTACCACTCGCAAATGGTTTGCAAAAGTTTCGCTTCGCATTTGGATAATCGATCGCCGCACATGTCCGAAATTTCTTTAAGATTCTCGTCCAATGCTTTGTTGCTCTGAGAACAATTGCAGGGTGAGAAAAGTGACAAGAAGAGCGAATAAAGTGCGAATACCCTTTCACCGATTCTGACGATTAACGTTTCAAGTTTCTCTTCGAAATTACTGTCATTTTCAAAGTCATCGCTCGAATCTGTTCGCCGTCGCTTATAGCGTCTGTCATCTCTCTCTTTAAAAAGAATGCGATTAGTGAGTGCAAAGAAAGTGACACAAACCGTCGTCTCGAAAACTTCGTCTTTTATTCATTTCAAACACAGACTTGAGTTCAAACAAAACGAACGCACGGTCGGTTCTGAGTTAGGGACCGTTCTTCAGTTGCGCTTATTTTTCGGTTCTTTTTATTGGTTGCCACCTGTAGTAAAAAGGCCACTTTCGGCATATATCATCGCTCTTCTTTCGCCTTCAATTTGAGTGAATACTTCCAAGTCTTCATTCGCCCAATCAACTGAAAATCAAGCGAAACCTTTTTGCTGTCCGATTCACGCAACTAACGAAACTATATGAACTTTACAATTAAGACATGATATGACATGATTCCTATAAATAACAATTAGAAATTTGTGTCTGAAAAAATCTGATTTATGTTTGTCTCTTTAAAGCGCGGGGAAACATTTTGCTAACACTTCAAACGAGTGAAACCGATTTTAGGTTAAAAATTTTTTAAATTTTCGACCAAATCATTCTTTGAAAGGCATGAATTATTACCTGGAATGTTGCACTCTCATATCCTCATTTTAATATCTGTCCAAACTGAACTTGCACTCAAATTAACTTAAAAAATTTTACAGTTAAAGAGTTATGATAAAAATTTTGATAGCTTAAAAAGAACGATAAATTTTTGTATTATAAATTTTAATATTAGCAATTTGAGGGCAATCATTTTGTTTAGATTATAATTTCGATTTTCGCACGCCTTATTCTTATTTAAAATCTGTTTTTGCGGCTCCAAAAATGTGCAACTCATAACGCGGGAATTGCAAATAAATTAATTTTTTTTTAATGAAAATGGCAAATTTGTATCAATTTAAAACTTTATTATTGACTAAAATTTCTTTTTAGGTTTTTCTGGTTGTTCAAATTCCCTACCCTATGTATAAACAAATTTAAAAGGGTCTGTAAGATAAGTGAAGCATTTTCTTAAGGTCTGAAGGAGAAAGTTGTTTCCGAAGCGCAACTTTTGCTTGTAAAGAAAGAAAAAATTGTGGCACATACAGTTTTTTTAAGATCAAATGTCACTGTTGAGCACATTTTGTAACAACGTTTCGGCAACTTCCAGTTTGCCCTCATCAGCTCACTTTCGAACTTGAAATGACTTGATTTTCGATGCCTCTTACTTGTGCCATTAAAGTGTTGATTTAGAACAGATATAGCTTAAGCTTATTTGTAAGGACCGAAAAACATTAACACATCCCTTACTTTCGGTCCTTACATTAAAAAAATAAACTTAAGCTATATTTGTTCTAAATTAACACTTTAACGGCACAAGTAAGAAGCATCGAAAATCAAGTCATTTCAAGTTCGAAAGTGAGCTGATGAGGGCAAACTGGAAGTTGCCGAAACGTTGTCACAAAATGTGCTCAACAGTGACATTTGATCTTAAAAAACTGTATGTGCCTGAATTTGCAGACGAATGGCTTTATCATCATTGATATTTTTGAATTAAAAAATTGTCTTCATGAAAATTACTTGTGGTAAAAATTAAAAATTGTCTAACTTTCAAACTCGCAATTGTCAATAAGCAATAGATTTTTCAGCCAAATGTTAATTTTAATCAATAAAAGAAATAAGCGCATAATTATGTCGTATAAAGCTTCGTATTAATTTAATTCATTTACCGTTTTTTTGTTGCTATTACTGGAGGAAGCTGCTTACCTTGTGAGTTGTCAATACTTTTACAGCTTTTTAGAGAGGTCAAAAACAATGCTCGAAAAAACATATCTTTACAATATGAGAAAATTAACGCAGAGGCCGGTGTAAACAAAGTTAGATTAGATAATAGACAAAATGTGTAGACAAAGAATATATTAGAGATAATACCCGCACATAAAACGGACCAGTCCGTCAACTTAAACTCAATTTGTTTTCTGAAAATTTTGTCTTCAAATGAATCGATTATGATTTAATTTTACAGGAACCGATTTCGATAGCGAGTTTCGAAATAACGTTTATACAGGGTGATTTTTATAAAATGTACACATTTTGATTGTTAATAACACATTTTGCAGGTAGAATTGTGAAAATATCTTAATTTTTTCTCGCATGGCGCTCAAAACGGCACCTCTTTGTATATTTTCCGAAATTTTTCTCCCGGATCATATTAGTTGTGATATGATAGAGCTTTTTTAAATAATTAACTACATATTCAGAACAAAAACTCTAAATTTTTTATGGTTTACATAAGAGGAATTTTCTAACTCGTACATTCACATTTGAATGCTTTTAGCACACTCAAAACTTTCTGTCGCACAATAATGTCTTACCTAAAAAGCTTTTTCTTTCGTTTGAAGCACCATTTTTGTTTTCGAGGTTATTGTTTCGGAACGGGTAAGTTTACAAATGCATTTGTGTCTCGTTTTATTCTCTAAACATTTTTTTTTAAATTGAAATATTAATCGTCTTTTCCCTTTTTCATTCTTGAGTTATGAAATTACTTAATGCATAGTCAGCAAACTATGTGAAATTTATAAAAATCATCCTGTTTATTTAAAATTTTCAAAATATTCATTTGATAAAAATATAGAAAATTTTCATAAAATAGACGTTTAAGGCGCAATTTAAATTTTGTGTGATTAATACCAAAATAATTAAATATAAAGCTGTTAAAATGAGGATGCAGAAACTACAGTCAATGACATAATGTTTTGCGATTATCCT